>JBBPCZ010120438.1:0-10373 GCA_037974445.1 Brycinus macrolepidotus | reverse complement strand
TTTGCCTTTTGTCTTTGTGGACTTTATTCTTCAATAAACTGTCTATATTATATTCTGCATTTGGGTCCATATCTGTGTACGTTACAGTTTGCAGTGAGGCCATTAACGTCTCTTATCTCTCTTTGGGACACAAAGCGGGGCCCTTGTGTCAGACAGGCTGTCTTCTGGGGTCTGAAATAACCCAGGGATATAGAAATCCTTGTATTGCCACGTCAGTTCATCATATCCGGTCAGTGGCCGACAATTTACCCCTGGTTGTACCTGCCTTTAGTTTTGTTTGTATTTTGGCCCTCGAGCCTTCTTGTGGGGTAGTAAGCATGGGAGAGAGCCGACGCAGGCGAGTCGGTTTTAGATTTCTGAGCTGCTTTGTGGGTTTAGCTCGGAGGAGGAGGAAGCAGCCGATTTGGACTCCTGGGGCGACTAGTGGGTGGATCCCTTCCTGGCTCCGGGAGTGTGCTGCGGCTCCCTCGTCTTTGGTCAGACCGAGGGGGAGCTCCCACGGAAACTTGCGAGTAAGCGAGGCAGGAGCTCCACAGCTCGGAGACGAGGGAAGCGCGGCGGGTTGCAGTGCTCCCGTTTCCAGGCCACCGATCTGGCGCCCTAGAAGTCGCCGTCCTCCTTCAGAGCTAGTCCGCCGGCACTCGTGCCTGGCTCGCCTCGTAAGGTGACTCCCGTGCTGGCGCAGCAGTCCTCCCTGGTGGCCGCTACGGACTCATGTGCGCTGGCTCCGTGGCTCCAGCCCACGTGGACACCGGAGACCCTGCTTACGCTGGTGATTCAGGCGCTGCCCATTCTGCCTCCGAGTCCCCAGCAGCCAGCTCCAGCCCAAGCTCCAGCTCCAGCTCCAGCCCAAGCTCCAGCCCGGCTACACCAGCCGCAGATAGTGGCTCTGCAGCAGCTCCAGCCACCGATAGCGACTCCACGGAGGCTGCTCCAGCTGCCTACCGCAGCACCAAGGCTGCGCCAGCCACCAAGTCCTGCCCCGTGGCTGCTACAGCCCCCAAAGCCAGCACCGTGGCAGTTCCAGCCGCAGAGGGCGGCTCAGCAGCAGCTCCTGCCGCAGACAGCGGCTCTGTGGCAGCTTTAGCCACCGATAGCAGCACCACGGCAGCTTCTCCAACCACCCACCCCGGCTCCACAGAGGCTGCTCCAGCCGCCAACCCCAGCACAACCTCCAGAAGCTCATGCTCATGCTCCAGAAGCTCAAGCTCCAGAGGCTCAAGCTCCAGAGGCCCAAGCTCCAGAGGCCCAAGCTCCTAAGGCCCAGGCTCGAGCTCCAGAGGCCCAAGCTCCTGAGGCCCAGGCTCGAGCTCCAGAGGCCCAAGCTCCAGAGGCCCAGGCTCAAGCTCCAGAGGCCCAGGCTCGAGCTCCAGAGGCCCAAGCTCGAGCTCCAGAGGCCCAAACTCCAGAAGCCCCGGCTCGAGCTCCAGAGGCCCAAGCTCCAGAGGCCCCGGCTCAAGCTCCAGAGGCCCCAGCTCAAGCTCCAGAGGCCCAAGCTCCAGAGGCCCCGGCTCAAGCTCCAGCCCCAGAGGCCCCGGCTCAAGCTCCAGCCCCAGAGGCCCCGGCTCAAGCTCCAATGGCTCTAGCCCCAGCCCAAGCCCCGGAGCCCCCAAAGCCGGCCCCACGGCTGCTCCAGCCCCCAAAGCTGGCCCCGCAGCTGCTCCAGCCCCCAGTTCCTGTTCCTGACGCCATGGTGGCCCCGGCCCCAGTTCCTTATCCTGTTCCAGTTCCTGTTCCTGATGCCGTGGTGGCCCTGGTTCCTGATCCTGTTCCAGTTCCTGTTCCTGACGCCGCGGTGGCCCCGGCCCCGGTTCCTGAACCTGTTCCTGTTCCTGACGCTGTAGAGGCCCCGGCTCCGGTTCCTGATCCTGTTCCAGTTCCGGTTCCTGACGCCGTAGAGGCCCCGGCCCCGGTTCCTGATCCTGTTCCAGACACCGTGGAGGCCCCGGTTCCATGACATCTCCAGTCAGCGGCCGCTAGAGGCCGCCAGTGTTGTATTTATGTTGGACTTTTATTTTGACATTTTTATGAGGGTTTATATTGTCCAGGGTCTTGTTTTTGGTTTCACCTGTTAGTCTTTATTAGTTTAGTGATTAAATGTTCTCATTGGTTCAGTTCTGTGTTGTCTTTTGTATTTAAGTTACCCAGTGCCATGTCTTGGGGTGAGTCCACCGACACTTTAGTTTTGTTTGTATTTTGGCCCTCGAGCCTTCTTGTGTTTCGCTTTGTGAAATAAAAACTCTATCAGTGAGAATGGAACTCCGCACCTGCGCCTCCTTCTTCCCGTGTTCCTACACAGGGGACGTGACAACACTCCCATCTCTGTAATTTATAATAAGATGTATTATTTTTGTATTATATTAGTGTAACTATTTTTCAACAAAATAACTACAATAATAACAAAATCATTACAAAATATGTGCATGTGTTTGTGCGTCAGTCCTGCGACAGACTGGCGACCTGTCCAGGGTGTTTCTCTGCCTTTCGCCCTGTGACCGCTGGGACAGCACCCTCCAGGACCTTGGCTGAGGATGTGCAATACAGATAATGAATGGATGTGTTTGGTTTTGTGTGATCTAGGTCTGTAAAACTGTTTGGCAACTATTTCCAATTCTAAAAAATAATTTCCAATTCTGTATTCTCCATTAAACTTAGTGCACTACCTTCAGCCAAAAAACACCCTTGACCAATCACATGACCACTGCTCGGGAAAAGTGATTTTTGGCCACATTTTCACATTTTCTCCAATCCAAACCATCTGCTGCCAGGTTAAGCAAGCATGGATTGCATAACATATCTTGTTAAGGATAGCAAACACAGTTCATGTGTAAATAGGGCAAAGAACAGTTTTGGTGAGAATCCCTAAAGTGTATGCTAATAGCATTTTCAATTACCAGTCTGGTAAGGTTATTATTGCTGGGTTTATTGCGATCATTCTGTTTGGTATGATATTTTAGCCCTGTATATTACTGGCATGTTATTTTAGTAGACTCCTAGTATCTTTTGTTTGGAAAATTTTTCATAGATTTTGTTTTACTTGATGAATTCTATGCTAATTTTGATAGTTAGTTGGTCTTGTGCTATTTATCTCAGACTGATGTACTTGATGTTGATAATATACGCTGTCAAGTTGTTTTGTCTTTTTTTCCATTGTGTGTTGCTCATGGTTCAAGTAGCTTTGGTTTGTACTTGGAAGGAACTTGGAAAAGTAAAGGGTATGGAAACAATTAAGGTTATGATATGAGGAACTACCTTCCCTGTTGCCAAATCATGCTAATCCACTGTTATGTACAAATGAATCATAAATGTCGTGTGATAAAAATACTAGTACTTTAGACTTGTAAGTAAAGAAGAAATTTCATGGAAAACTCCAGAAAAAACTGGAACACCAGCTAGACAACTAATGTTCGCTAGACAACTAAAATGTATATACTTTTTAAAGAAGGGCTAAAATAACACTTTGTTGAATCTATATATATTTGTTTTGACATCCAGCCCTGCCTGAAGGGATTGGTGGACATGCTCAAATTCTCACCAGAATTTTTTAGTGTAGATGGACCTTTGAGAGTGGTTATACCATCTTCAGCTTGCTGCCGGCAGTGACATTTTTACAGTCAAACCCACCATTGCCAAGTCATGAAACTACCATCAAGCACAACAGTGAGACATCAGTGTTCTCATTCTCAATTGAGTCTAGTTTTAATAGAGGTTGATAAAAACATACGTAATAATTTTACATTAAAATATCTTTACAGGTTTAAGTGGATCAAGTATTTACACTGAAAGTCAGTTTATTTATTTCAATAAATAAGTGAAGGAAAACACAAGATCTCTGCACCTTATAATAAAAGTGGGGGGAGATCCACATGCTCCATTGTTCAGGCACCTTTGTACTTCGACAGGCTACTGGTGTGCCGCTGTGCTCAGGATGAACTCCCGGCCTTCAGTCTTACTGCATTAGCCGTTGTTGGGTTTGATTTGCCAGTATGGCACTAGTTGGCTCAGTGTTTTTACTAGGTTGAGCTGCTCCATTTCTTATGATCACAGAGTCCTGTGATCTCACTTAGGCTTATGGTTTTCCAGTAGCAACCTCGGTATGACAATTACCTTGCTTTTGTTTTTCACTTCTGAAAAGAAAGGAAAGATACAGATTTCAGAAGTGCACATGTGGAAAGGCACCTGCTGGACCATAGCACAACACAGGACTTCATCTCTGATAACAGCAGGAAGTTCATTTTCCTGTTGTTTTGTCGGTGCTCATGCTATCGTCGCAGACTAAAAGGATCACTGCATGCCTGCCTCATGCTTTGCTGTCTACTTATTGAACACACAGAATCAGATGCTAGATAAAATACTGACCGAAAAACAATGGATGACATGGTTAAGCCTCCTGTATAGGATACTTCAAACAAATCAAAAGATGTGTTGAAGCAAAAAGATGTATAAGAGAGAAAATTAGGTTGTTATGGCATGGAAGCTGCCAAATAGAACATTGTCCTTGGTCTGAACATATCACATGGTTGCCTATGTTCAGCTTGTCTCACTACACAAAGAGGCATTTGTTTTGATTTTGATGTCCCAGAAAGGACATTGGGCTCTCTGTGAGTATACAGAACAAAACAGTACTTTGTATGATGTGTAGGCTAATCACCAGTACTCTCTGTTAATTTCTGCTATCCCTATGAGATATTCAATGTTACGTTAGCACCAAGTTAATGGTAATGTATGTTAATAATGTTTTATTTAAGCTCTCTAGCTAAAGCTTGCATCTGAAGCTTCTAACAGACATTCAGGTAAAACATTCTTTGCTGTGAACGTAGACACTTTTAGTAAAGATTTAAACTTAAATGCTGTCCACTGTGGTCCCTTGTGTTGCTGAAAGTATGAAGTCTGGGTGAGTGGGTGTGTTTATTAAAGTTGAGGTAGGACAGATGCTTTATTTGATGCTACACTGAGCAGCAAATCCCAACAACTACATCAGTGTTACAGTTTAATAGATGTTAAATGCAATGATAAGTGAACAATTATGGCTTTTTGGAACAAAACCTTAAATCTCCATTTCAGGGTTTGTTTGTTTGGCTTTTTTTAACATATTTTCAAAATATTAGCTTCTGTCAACATTTCATGACAAATAGGCCAACAGAAGTGTTTCAGAACAAAATCTTGTTACATTACTTTACTCTGAAAGTTAAGAACAACAAATGCCTTTAGTTCCAGCCAGTCTGTAAAGCTTTTCATAGTCCATATTTTTGGCTGATTATTTGCTGATAAGCTCAAGTTTATTTTACATTAGTTGTTTGGCCTTGACTGCTGCCGACTGTAAAGCTTACATAGGATTTGATGTATTCTTGTTGCTACATTCTACTTCAGAAAGTGACCAACTGTATTGTGAAATGTAGTCTTATAAAGGTTATGTAGGGTATTTATTTTCTGTTCTGTATGTGCTAAAGTAGAAAATTACTAACATGAGCTGCAGTGTAAAGCGAATCAGTGTCTATGCAGAGTGCTTCTCAATCAGTCAGACTGTGCCATCAGAACTCTTGTATAACTGCCAATACATTTGAAAATTTCATTGTTATTGCTATCAGTCTGATGTTGAAATTGCTTTAGTTAATTACAACCAATAACATGCCTACTTGCTTGTTCTTGTGCATGTACACTCACGTGCATTCATTAGTCAGTGGAGTTTTCAGCCCAGAAATTCCATATTAGTACATCCATATTTCAATAGCTTGCACAGGGCAGGTTGGTCAACTCTAGGAGGTTCTAACAGCTTGAATTTTGTTTTAGGATCAGACCTCATGTCCCAAACCGCCCATTTTGATTCTCTATGTCCTGCTGGGCCCAAGCCTTAAGCTCGATCTGCTCCTGGTGGGCCAGTAAACCCACCAGCACACAGTTGCCTGAGGCTAGACAGTTCTTTGGTATGACACAGAGGTAGTAGAAGATTTTTTGAAGCATTGGAGCTTCAGAAAGTACCAGAGAGAGTTGATAGTGAGCAGCATTTCTACAGTGACCATACTGAACGTGTAGGTTATTGAGCAATATCCTTTTACTGCTCCTTTTTACCTTTACCCTAGAAGTGAATCCTCTCTTGTCTCTCTCTCCTCTGCTCATTGGGGATGTGTTGTTTGATGAAGAGAGAATGTCCTAAACAACTCTGCATTTTTCTTTTGGATTTGCAAACACTCAGAAGTGCCCTTGATAAGCACCCTTCTTGCTGAAGTGTGGCATCGCTCTCAGCCCATCTTTAATCACCTCGCCATATTATGAGCTTTTTACACTGTGTGAAACCTGCATGATAAGTAAACAAATACACAAATATTCAAAATGAAACTTCCTTACATTAACTTACATTAGAAATAAAGACCCTTTATCTTCTCTTGTGAATTTACCATTTTGGTGATGCTTGTTTCTTGTGTGTTAATTTAAAAATTAACAGTTCCACTGTTAATGTTTCAATTTACATTTACATTTAGTCACCTGGCAGATGATCTGATAATCTGCGACTTTCATAAACGGTAGAAGGTGATGATTCTAAAAAGTGTTATTTCTACCAACTCGATCAAAAGTGGTGAGAGTGTACAATAACTTGCTCTAAGAGTTGCAACACCACATGATACTATATATAGTAACATAAAGGTGCATCTTACATTTGCTTGATGACCCCTGAACATTTTGGAATAATGGCTTTGGACTGAGTAGAAAGTGCAACTTTTGGAAGAATGGGAATTTGATTACATGAGGTATAAAGATAACAATAGCGTAAAAATAAGAACATCATACCAAAATTTTGTAGTGGTCTAATTCTGACATGAACCTCACTGAGATGCTAAGACACTTTAATCTGCAAAGAACAGTGGTCCCAAATTCCTCCACAAGGTTACGAATGCCTGATTTCCAGTTTGGTTGCAGTTGCTATTGCTAAAGCAGTGATTAACATCAGAATCTCACTAGTGCTCTTGTGGCTTGATGCAAATCAAATCTTCCCAGAAGAGTAGAGGCTGTTAGTGGGCAAACTCCCTATTAGAAACACTGGATGAGTCTACAAACTTTTTGACTTCATAAAGTGGTCTGTGGGTGGAAGGTATTTTCTTTCATGCTTTTATAAACGTACTCTAGAATCATGTAAATTGTCAAATACCATATTTTGACTGAGATTGTTGAAAAATGTCAGCATTCTTCTTTACAAAAACATCTCAGTCAGACACAAATGACTACAGGTTATAAAAATAACTCTGACCGCTTCAAAGTGCTTTAGATTTGCATAAACAAATTACTCTCCTAAAAACCATGCTAGGTGAAACACACAAACACACACTCACTCACACACTCACTCACACACACATGTCCACAGTAAGGTTGCACGAACACGTGTGTGCTGCCACTAAGCCAGTCCATGAATCATTAACCATCTGTTATTCAGAGAGAGAGAGAGAGAGAAAGTGAGAGAGAGAGAAAGAAAGAAAGAAAGAAAAGAAAGAGATTATCTAGATCAGAGACTGAACAAAGTTTGCTTTTTATGAGCTCTTTCTGACTAACAACAATGACTCCATTAAGCTTGCAGAAGAGGGATAACTGGTGGGATCCACTCTCTGAGGGTAATTGAAGCAGTTGTGGGGCAGACTGGGGGGGCAGACTGGGGGGCATACTGGGGGCAGACTGGGGAGCAGACTGGGGGGCAGACTGGGGGACAGACTGGGGACAGACTGGAGGCAGACTGGGGAACAGCCCTGGGAGCAGACTGGGGAGCAGACTGGGGAGCAGACTGGGGAGTAGACTGGGGGGCAGACCTGGGGGGCAGATTGGGAAGCAGACTGGGGGAAAGACTGGGGGGCAGACTGGGGAGCAGGTTGGGAAGCCCTCCAGGTTGATCAGCTGGAGCAGCTGCTGAAAGACAAACATGCAGAGAGAAAAACAGAGAATGCCAAGACAAGTTATTTTAAAGATCGTTTACAGACACCTGCCCTTCTAGCGTTTTTCTGAAGTGTGTTAATAGGAATTTCCTGCACCTTATGCTGCAGGAACAGTTACTACTCTTCTGGGAGGACCTACACTAGATCTTCAAACAATGAAATCTTCATTTCATTTCATTTTGGCCATACTTTTCTATGATGATCACGGAATGGGTGCACCATAAAGGTAGCACAATTCACTAATTAAAAGAGATGTCTGGATATATTTGGACATATAATTTATATTCTAACAAAACCTCTAAAATGGTGGCTTTATAGAAGACAGAAAGTGCTCTTGATTTTTGGAGAAACTTTGTACCGTTTATGCATATTCATCATGAAATGTTTACACACTAAAATGGAAACAGGCATTTTCAAATGGTGTGAAATCTAAAAAAAAAAAAAAAAAAAATCAAACTGCCTTCCATATGGGTTATTGTGCAAGAAATAAGGCTTTTGTATTGTTAGTAATGATGCTTGTGTTAGTTCAGTATTAAATGCATGAACCTAAAATAACTACACAGACTGTTCTAGCTTCATGGTTACTGTCTTCTCTATGGAACCTGGCATCGATTGCCTTGTGGCACTGTTCTTTTTTAGCACCACATATTCCAGTATAGAAACATAGCCGGGGTAACAGAGTGGTGCAAGGGGTGATGCAACAGACATGTAATAAGACTAGAATCATTAGTAGGGCCTATACACACACACACGTGTGTGTGTGTGTGCTGGCAGTGGCTAAAACTAACAGATTTCTGCAAGCTGTCTTTAAGCAGAGGCCCTGTTGTCTCAAAACCCAACACATACTGAGTAAAAAAAGCTCTATTGTGAGCAAGGGGCTACTCAGAAGGAGACAAAGCAGTATTGTCATTCTCAGACACACACACACACACACATACAGCCCTCAAAATGCGTGTGAAAAAGAAGCAAAATGACAAAAGGAGGTACGGAATGTTGCCTCAGAGGGAAGAGGGAATGAAAGGGGGAAACACAGGGGGTGGGTGAAAGGGTGGAGCCTTATGGACACCGGGATGTTGTAGAGGAAAAATGTCTTTCTGCCTCTATTTCTCTCTTCCTCCCTCTCTCACGGTACTCTTAAACCCTTCTAAGGCATGTCAGTGCTCATTTACGTGGTCTCTCACAGCCACCACTGATGTTTTATTGTGAGTCAGCAATGGTTAGGTCAGAACAACTAACATATGAAGTGTGATACATATGTTGCCGTAGAAAAAAAAAACATTCTGTATATATTAGCATTCTGCCTCAATAGCCTTCGCATTTCCACACTGGTACTACTCAGAGTGTGAATTACCCCTCCATAATTGGGGGGTACTGCCTTCATAATACTTCTATGACCATTCTGGTCCGCTACCACGTCAATATGAATAGTCGCCACCAGGATCAATGTTAGAGTTCAAAATGCGCTAGGGGTGTTTACTAACATGTATCCAACACACGGTCATGGTCTGGACATGCGACAAAATGAAAATGAATACAGAAGATCTCATTATCCTTATCCCTATCCAAAAGAATTTGGTTTTGATAACTCCCAGGAATTATCCTAAAAGAAGTATACTAGTAAAAGTAATAAGCCTATACATTTACAAACAGCCTATAGCCTACTTTATAAAAAATGGTTTATTTTGAAGACCTAGTGGTGAGAGTCAAGACCCAACTCCCTGTTTCTCAGATCACATCTGTAACCTGTGGGGTTTGGCAGTGGAAAGGTTGAGAGATCTATAAATCCAACAGAAACCAATTTTCCACTATAGCCTGTACAAGGAACAGTACAAGAATCAGATGACCAGTCTTATTGTCAGAACAAGCTGAATATCAACAGCATAGTATTTTTTGTGTACAAATGAGACATTTCAAACACATACAAAAATGAAAGAATGGGGTGTGTGTGTTCAGCTCAGGTCTAATTTATGCAAAAAACTTCTATCAAGTCAGTGCACATGAACAAGCTTAATTGTGCAAGAACAGACCTGTCATAAAACTACAGGAACAGTACAAAAATCATAGTATAACCTGCCTTTATTTTCAGGACAAGGATGTGTACCTAGAGGGAAATATTGCTTAAGTAGAGTTTTTTTTTCCTAGAGGAACATATTGCTTCTTACAGCAGTCATACCTTTGTTTTACAAAAAAAATCAGCTCTTACAGTGAGCGCAATTGTGCCAATCACTCATACATCATACATTTGTACTCCTAATAAACAATCTATTGCCCAAGCCCAATTGCACAAATTAAGTTGAGTAAACAACTACAATTAAAACTAGAACTGCAAGCAGTTATTAACGGGGTCCAAGGTATGGCGCGGTCCGTATCCCAGGTGCATAACAGCAAAACATGAAAATCAACATAGATGACGTATACCAAATTTGGTGAGATTCGGATAAACGGCCTCGGACAAGT
>JBBPCZ010120437.1:0-10373 GCA_037974445.1 Brycinus macrolepidotus | reverse complement strand
GATCTTTAAGTCCATCTCATGAAAAATGGGAGCAAAAACAAAAGTGTTGCGTTTATATTTTTGTTGAGTGTAGATTAAATCACACTCCTACCCATTCAATTCCGTTACCCATCCTTTCTGTGAATAACACACATTTATGCCCTTCTTCAGAAAATAGCCCCACATAATGAACAGTGTCGTCGGCGCTTGAATTTAAAACTTATCAGATGATTGATTTCTGCACAAGCCTTTTGCGGTGCTACTCTCAGCTGATTACAGGAAACCCATCAGACATCTTCTCTTGGTGAGAAGGCTCATATTTAAAACACTGTTATGTAAGAAGAACCAAGTCCTGCCTGCAGCTGACCCCTCCCGCTCATGGTGTCCTGAAAACAATATTTTTATCTTTATTTATTTCTTTTAAATAAAAAAAATATACATTTTAAATTTAAAAATGTATTTAAATTTGTTTATATAATATATATTATTTTTTGCCCAGACTCCAAAGTTTAACCTCCACATCAGTCTGTGAACTGCTAGAGAAGAATGTCAGCATGTGTTTCAGTGACTACTTAAAAAACACTGTAGTACATCAATCATATGCTGGACATATTGTTGTAGAAAAAAAATCTTGACTCAAATCAAAATTAGGCGAGAAAATACTGACAGAGCACAGGTAGTGACTACAGGATGCAGGTGAGGATCACAGGGCTCATGTGATGGTGACAGGACGTAGGTGATGATGACAGGATGCAGGTGATGATAACAGGACAAGATAACGTAGGTGAGGACGACAGTGTGTCATGCAAAATTCTTTAGCGCGCTCACAAAATTGTAAAAACATTTGACTTTGGTGCGGACTTTCAGGTGTGTAGCGTGTATAAAACTATGTTTCTCCCCATTAGCTGTGAATCTTTCCATTACACTGGGCACTTTCAGCTCTTGGGCTCCCACTTACATATGGCTGTGGCATCACTGTGGTTCAAACTCATAACCTCCTGATCTTAGTTAGATGGTTGCATCACCTGAGAGCCCCTGAAATCTGCATTTTCCATCAAATATTTCTTGTTTACTGCATTTTCCACACAGTTACCCAAAGTGACTCTACCCTTATCATTTCCTTCCTTTTATGTGTGTTTTTCTTGATTCAAAGGAGGTTTTGGTGCACCTGGCAAGGACGCAGCTTTCAGAACAATGTTGTCTTTTGGAATGTCTGCCAAGGCAACAAAAACAACATGAAGGCAATGATTATTTGTGCTCCAAACGGAATACAGCAGTGCCTGAACGTCTTGCTGGACTGAGGAGAAGTGCAGAGATGAAGTCTGATGTTGGCTGCTGTGAGATGGGTGCTTCAAGGTAAACCTGCCTGTGCTTGATGCGTGTGGGCATTTATGGCTCCACGTGCTGCAAAATCAAATTAGGGTGATTTACGACCAAAAGCAGCTAACAGTCAGAGAGACACTAATGAAAATTAAACGAGCCACAGTTTGTACTGGAAACGTGTCTGAGCGCACAAGGCCACTCCAGATCAGATGGTCCAATTAAAACTGCCTGTTTGGGTGTGTCTATGTGTGTGTTCTATCCACATTTTAGGCCATCGACTGCACTGTGACTTTCTGTCGCGTTTGATCTCTGTGATCATTCCTCTTTTTCCTCCATCCTTCACCTCACTCTCACTCCTTTCATCTTGCACCGTTCTGAACTTCTGTTTCTTTCAAAAAGTGCCCGATCCCCAAATCATTTCTGCTTTTGATTATGCATTCCTGTAGCGCTATTTAATGCTCTATACATGATGTTTGGTTTTTTTAAAGATTTAGCTATTTATTTCCATGGAGTACTTTGGTGCAAAATGCAGCTTCTCAGTTACTTCCATTTTCTGCCAGCTTTATCAGATATGACACGAGGAGGGAGCATGTGTGTTTACATCTATACTGAATGGTGCGTGGATGCTGCGCTGGTCTATAGTTACTGCTCATCGCTGCCGGAGTTTGAACATTTTATTTACCGCAGGATTTCACCACCGTGCATATAGTCACAGTGTACATCTCAACCAGCACTAACAGGGTCATCAGTGAACTTCATCAGGCCCTTCTCCTGACTACATGTCTGAACATGCTCCCTACACAACAAACTGGACTACATCAGACTCCAGCTCCCAGCGTGAGTTCAGAAACTGGTGCATTTATGTTTTTACAGAGACGTGGCACAGCGATGGAGTTTCAGATGCCGCCATTCAGCTGGACAGGCTCTCTACATTCTGTTTGTACTAATGGTGTACAAACACTGTTCTATTCTCTAGTTACTCCTCAGTGCTACTGGAGTTTGTAACTGTTAGATGTAGACCTTGCGCTGGGCAACTTTACAGAACCATCAGTGATCTCCAAAGTACCCCTCAAGATGGGCTGTTTATTATCACCCAGGCAAATCAGTACTCCTGGTGGGGGTTTAGAGGTGGTGTTCCCATGTTGGTGGCAATTTCCAGCACCAAAATTTTAACAAGATCCTCCCCAGACGTGTATTTTTCTTAAAAGACTAGATTGCTAGTTGTACCCAAGACCATACTTCATTCTATGGAAGATCTTTCATCTGCTGTTCCACACTTGTCCACATCTGAACATCAGTCAGATTATAAATCTCTTATTCAAACTTTCAAAACATCTATTTAGATACTGTCACGTCTGGTCCGTTTTGGTCACGCCCCCAAAGGAGTCCGTCGACCGAGTACTAACAGAGCTGCCCTGGCCGCAAAGGAATGACGTCATGTGTTGTTATGTGTGTGCGTGTGGTCCTCACCTGCTTAGCAGCCAGCTCATTAGCTGGTTGCTAGGCACCGGAGGACGAGTCCACCTGTGTTTAGTTTAAGTTAAGGACGCCTCGTTTGTTAGTTTATTGTTCCTGTCGTGTGATTGGTTGTCTACGTGTCTGTGCCTCCTTAAAGCCACACCGGTCCAGAGATTCAGTGCGTGGTCACCAATATTCCTGCTCGGCAAGTACAGGGGTTTGTACAGCTTGTGGTTCAGTTTATGCTTATGCCTATGTGTTTGTTTCAGTCAGCTGAAGCCAACTGAGATCTCTGGAGCACTTTCTCTGAGGACTGTTTCCCTAAGTGGCAGTAGGGGAGCCTTTCCACCCTAGCTGCTTCAGCTTTGGACTGGTAACATGCTCTGTGTGCTTCGCTCTACAGTTCATCACGCCTGAGGGTCCATTCCAGCAAGCAGACGCTCACGTGAACAGCTGGTGCTCCTGCTCAGCACGAACGCTCATAGTGGCAGTAGGAATGCGTTTGAGCCCAGGACCTCTCATCTAAAGAACTGTAGACATTCAAAGTGCGCTTTCAACATCCGTGCTTCTCATTTACGGACTATAGACTCTCACCGATCCACTTCAGTATTTTAGTGGAAGTTAAGACGGGCCGGAAGGCTCCAAACAGTATATCGGCCATGTAGCCGTGTGTTTCGCTTCTGTGTGCTGGGCTATGTTTATATAAAGTCTATGTCTAACCCCCTTCGCTAAAACTATGTTTATAGTCTTATGTTTGCAGGCTCGCTGAGCTCATATCTCTCCTGGGTTTCATTAAAGAACTTGTGTGAATCTTCAAAAGGTTTCCTGCAGTCTGTCCATCCTGTGCACCCCCGCCATGACAGATACAACACTTTTATCATGGATTTTCACATTTGTCTCCATATTGTTTGCATTTATATAGATCTGTTTAAAGGGCTTCAAGCTGTTGGAAATGCCACTAAATAAACATATTATTGTTTTTGTTTTTATCAGTAACCTTTCACAAAAGAATTCTCAAAATCCTGTCCATCACTGCTGTCTGTCAGACAGAGATGAAGGACAGAACCCGAACCAGACAGAAGAAAGAGAACAGCGGTGGAGAGCCCATCTGACATGAAGACAAAGGATGTCATATCATCAAAAACCGAGTGCTGAATCAACTGACAAAAACTGTAACTCAGAGAACATGAAATATGAAGACACAATCCAATTCCAGTTATTGTTCTGTTATCAGGGTGGGATTTCTGAGGACTGGCTGAAGATGGACCAATATTAAGAAACCCCATTAGAAGTGCAATTAAGCAATTAAGATAAGTTATATACTGTAAATCAGTGTATTATTTCATACAGGTATAAGTTTGTAGACCCATGCTCCGCCAGTGCTTGTGAAATCAAGGGTATTAATATTGTTGTAGTAACAGCAAATTGTTGCTTCAGCATTGCATATTGCATTAAACCCTGAGAGAACTAATGATCAGATGGAGCTCCATCACTCCAGAGAACACTACTGCTTAGGACAGGAGGTCTTTATACCTCTCTAGCCGAAACTTGGTATGGGGTGTGATGACCTCAGGCTCATGAGAGGCTGCTCCACTGAACCCTATTCTACTGGTCAGTTCTTGTCTAGGGGGGTTAGAAAAACTGTATGTGTGCAACTGAACACTTGTGTCAACCATTAATGGACCGAAAAATCATACCACCAATTAGCAATGTACTGTATGACATCACACACTTGCCTCAAACTGTGTCAAGACTTGACTTGTAGTTTCTGACACTGTATGACTCACTGTTATCTATAAACATGGCTTCAATACAGGCTTCAAAATCCAGGTTCATTGTTTTTAGATATGTGAAGTGCTTTTATGGCCAATCTACTGTACTAGGGGTTGATTTGTTACTCTTACCTCAATAACCTCGGCCATGGGCATGATGGTGTTGGTCTTGCGGGATCCTATACGAAACTTGGCAGCCTTGTAGATCTTCCAATAAACAAACAGCACCACACAGAGAGGCAGGTAGAAGGCCCCAAATGTGGAGAAGACGGTGTAGGAAGGTTCCTGGCTCACCTGGCAGGCCAGGGTCTCTTCGGAGTACGTCTCTCCCCAGCCAAACAGAGGCGAGAGAGAGATGACCGAGGAGAGGAGCCAGGTCAGTCCAATCATCACGTTGGAGATCCTTTTCCGAGTCTTGAGAGTGTACTCCAGGTGGCGCGTGATGGACCAGTAGCGGTCAAGGGCTATGGCCGTCACATTCCAAATGCTGGCTGTGCAACAGAGCACATCACAAGATATCCAGACTTGGCAGAGAATCCGGCCCAGGATCCAGCGCCGGCCATAGAGTTCTCGCACCAGGCTCAGTGGCATCACCAGACCGGCCACCATCACATCCGAGATAGCCATGGAGGCCACCAGGTTGTGGGGAACACGGTGGAAGGTCCGGACCCTCAGGATGGTCACTAGGACCAGGAGATTCCACGCAAAGGTGGCCACCACAAGCATGGCTAGAAGTGTGAGTGTAAGAACACTGAACACAGAAAATGGACGGTAGAGATTGCCCGATTCTGGTCCGCTGGTAAAGTTTGATGACAGAGTGGTAATGTTGTGCTGGGGCATGCTCACAGCCAAAAAATTCCACTCTCGTTAGCTGCAAATTTAGCGTAGATCAAGGTAGCCTATAGGTTACCGAACTGAAACAGCACTGGGAGTTCCTGGCTGGTGATAAAGCTGAAGAGCAGGATCTTCCATATGACCAGTCTGCCATTGTGCCCTTAGGCAAGGCACTTCACCCCCATTGCCCCAGATGGTGCTGCTCCCAGTTTGTGTGTTTCTAGGTATCAACTCCACTATAATCCATTGTAAAATAAATGGATAGTTTGAATGTAAGTTGTTTTTCATTTGTCACTTAAGTAACTGAACAAGCTGAATATCTTCTGGTCAGGCATGACCACTGCAGTCACCAATTTCTGTAAAAGATGGTTGCTGGTCTGTGTTCAGATTTACGACTCAATGTTCCTGTCCACAGGCAACTGAGAGCTGCTGGAGCTCCAGCTGCTGTCAGGCTGATTAAAAAGAGCATTCACAGTATGTTTGAGCAAGGTGGGGGTCAGGATATTGTAGCCTCCAGATATTTTCACCTGCAGACACAGGCTAGAGGATGCAAGGGGGTCCATCCTGTAACACAAAGACACAGAGGAAGGGGGGAAAACAGAATAAATCAAATCTTCTCCTCAACAAGACCTCATGAAATTTTAAGATACATACTGACCATCAAGGTACTCCACACCACTGTTTGCTGAGAGTACTCTCCTGCTTATTGTGCTTGAAGGGCTTTATAAAAATACAGTTATGCTGTTCGGCGTCAACAATGCTCCGATACAGGCGGCGATCGGCAGTTTACTCACGGAATGCACAGAGAGCAAGAAAGAGAGAGAGAGAGAGAGAGAGAGAGAGAGAGAGAGCTGATAGCTGTCAACCCCACACTCTGTCCCTCTCAACTCCTTGCACACAAACAGGCCTTTTACTTTCATGTGCCGATTACAAGCTGCAAAACCTCTCCAAGACATTTACTCTGACTGGAGACTTCGCCGCCCTCCCTTCCAGCACCACTTTTGCCACATTATTAGCTACGGGTGGACAGAGAGAGGTGATATCATGCTTGGTTTTGAGTGCTTTAACTACTAATCAAGTAGTCTCAACATACACCCAGCATCCGAGTATAAGAAAAGTAGAAGCTCACCTCGTCTAACTAAGATTGACCTTAAAGTGACTTAAAACCAAGATTAGAAGTAGCCAAATTGATATTTATTATTTTTTACTCTAAAGTAGCAATACAGTATCTGTCCGTTTTATATCACGACATATTAAATAAGATTTTTACTCAAAAAATAATCCAAACATTAAACCCTTTATGAGTATCCCTGCTGTGTATAAGGACAGGTTCTGTCAGTGGATGGTTTTCATTTATGGTTTTGCTGCTGATGTGTAATGCAATCCAGCTGTAGAGGGCGATATCACACTCCTGACATTTCTCTTTCTTGCTGCCCTGGAAATGTCAAATGTTTGAAGTCAAACATTCTGAAGTCTTTCAAAAGTTGCAACACACCCACTAGTGTCTGCATTGCAATGCAAAACAAAACCTGTAGAAAAAGTGGCCACTGGACTTTGACCTCTATGCACTTATCTAATGGCATACTGTCCGGAAGCTCTGCTTCTCTAGATAAGGGCGGGATCTGAAGTTTGTTGATATATCAAATGTAAAGGTATTTAAATGTTTAAAAGTTTAAATGTTGTGTGCACGTCACCAAGAGATAAATACAATTTAACTCTAAATTAATGTAATATATCTATCTAACCCTAAACTTAAACCTAAGTCTATAACTTAATCCTAACCCTAACATTGAGTTTCACCAGAAAGCATGCTGTAGGGGACAGTTTATCTACAGGGTACAATTTATGGACAGAGGATCACCAAAATAAAGCCTGACTGAAGGAAAGGCTCCGGTTTTCATTTTCTAAGGCTTGAATTCTGTAAAAGCAGTTTTTATGCTAAAACACCAACATTTATACAACAAAGTGTTTTATAATTCCAAATAAAAGAGTTATCAACGGGGTACAAATGTGATATGGTTTGAAAGTGGAGAATCTGCACTTTCCACTGAATCCGTTTGTTTTAAGGAGTTTTGAGAAATGAAAATAAAAAACAATATTACAGCTCGGCTGCTGCATATGCTTATTCTGAAGTGCCCATGTTCCAACACGTCCCTCAAATTCACGCCATTCTGCTTTGGTTTTTACAAGTAAGCAAGAAGACTGGGATGGATCAGAATAGCAGTCAAGGGTTTACAAAAGGAATTTCTGTGAATGAACTATAATATCTATTACACTCCTGTCTTCACAACAGAAGGGCTGCGGGTGATCATTACAGCACAATACGCTGCATAATTAGCACTAAGTGTCCTGTTAGCTGTAGGCCTTTGCTGAGCTTTGCAGTATCTTCTGCTGACCCAGCCCTTCATGGCACATAGCTACGATCTAATCTGTCCTTGTGGCGGCCAATTATGTTCCCCTTTGTCGTAAATTAAATCTATAATTCTTTCAGTGGCAGCCGTGAAAGACCTCAAACTGTCAAATTAACCTCGTGCCCCGAAAAATGAGGAGGACGTGATTTGCGACCGCTTCAGTTCTCTTTAGTGCTAAAGAGCCTCACCCGCCACATGTTATCGGTACAGTAGAGTCTGCATTATCCTCCTCGAGGGCTCAAAGCCTCTGATCCAAGCGATCATGTTACATATCCCTGTGTTTTACTTTATTGATGTTGAAACACCCTGTGATGGACAGGGTGTTTCTCCACCTTTCACCCTATGAGCAGGGATCCTGGTCAGGCCTGGTCAAGAGAGGAAGTTCAGATAATGGACGGAAAGGTGTTTAATTTGTCTCTCATCACTGCTGGGGGCCTACTTCTGCCCACCTTTTGCCTTCACAATTTATTACACTGGACCCAGTGTCGCCCGGCCTGTGGAAGCCTGTCAGAAACGTTTCAGCAGGAAAAACATGTCAGAAATGGGTTGTATTCACACAGAGGAAAAGGGCAAATTGCAAAGCATCACGTCAGTGAGAGGCGTTGATTGCCATCGCATTGTAATTCTCAGCGCCTGCACTACCACGGGGGGAAAACACCGAAACATCCTGGGATGGCTGAGGCCTTTCTGCAGATGCCCCATGCCGAGGATTGGGTTTCTGATTCGCCCCAAGTTACCGAGCACACACACCAGCAAGCCCAAATGCTGTCTTGTCACGCTCTCAATGTCCACTGCTACTCTACAGGCTCGTTATCTCCCAGCTGCTGTGGCTTCCCAAAAGGGGAAGGGGTTTGAAGGCGATAATCAAAAAGTCAAATTTACAAACAGAGAAGAAGGCCTCCAGTCCCCTTTATGGCATGCATGAATAACGTGAGAATCTGTCATTAAGGCATGTCAGTCGTGTTCTCATTAGTCGTGTACTCGTGTTTCACTGGCCCAAAATGCGACTGTAGTGAATTATCAGCAGCCTGCTGTGATTAACACTCCTCCGTCATCATTTGTTTACATGTCTGTGGTGCTGCTTCGTGTTGTAGCGATTTTAAGCGGCTACATGTGATCTGTGGCATGAGTCATTTCATAGCCACAGGCTCTCTCACACATGTGTTACGGCCCAAAAACTGACTGGCGCCAGTGCTCCTGCCTTTATATCTCTTGTGTTCCAGTACATCAGAGTGGACCACACCCATAATATAAGGAATATATTTATTCTTCATTCTTATGTTTTAAGATAAACTCAAATTTAAGGTAAACATGAATAAAGTAATATTCAAAAATGCTGGAAAAAGACAATAATAAAACTGTCATTATCATTCTCCTCAATCTGAGTTACTTTTTTGTTTTTTTACTGTTGTTTAAAGTGAAATTTAAGATAAATATTGACCAAACAGGTCTGTTTTTGTTGTACTGTATCTTATCATGAAGCTCAAATCACACTGTGAATTTGCCAATGAAAAAAGAGACAGAGCTCCCGAACAGTGCCGTAGTTCGATCCCACAACTATCCATGTCCAGGGGTGCAAGGTAGCATAACTGTCCTCTCTCTCTCTGGGTGGGTAGGGTGGTCCTCCCTCCCCCATCACTCAGTATAACCGTCGTCTCTCTGGGTGGGTTTGTAGTGTGGTTGTGTATTTTATTTTGATTCTCCTGAATACCCTGAATCTCATTCATCTTCTCTTATTCCAGAAGCTCCTCTATCTAGCTCTCTATCTCTCACTTCTTTCTCCTCGTCCCCTCCCAGCTCTTTTATGGCTTGTGCCTCGAGGCATGACACAGCTCCCAAACACATGCCACAGTGAGGGAGCGGTGCAGAAGGTTTTGCTTGGCGGCGTCTTATTAATAAGCTTCGACAGCTGCCCTCCGGCACCTTCGGCTCTGCCCTCACGACACGATGTCTGTCGCTTTAGTGCATGTGCCACACGAGTGACGGACAGTGGCATGTGTTCAGTTTTATCATCTTGTTTGAGACGTTGCGTGCACGTGTCTCGGCACACACGGAAGGAAATGTTCTCCAAAGAAACGTTCTCTGTGCTGGTTAGACATAGGGCATTAAAAACAGAAATACTACAACCAGGAAAAGTCTGACCAGGCGAAGGGTTGCACAATTATCCATTCTGGAAGTTTAGAATTAACATCAAAAAAAAAAAGAAAGAAAAGAAAACAACTATATTTACAGCAAAAGTTGTAGGCACTTCCGCAAACTGTTTGAAGCTGTTTTACTCAGTGTGTGATAAAGTGTCTTTCTGTTGGCAAAGTTAACATTAGAATAAATACAAATAAACAAGAAAACAGTAAAAAGTATCAAGATTTGCATTGTTTGTAATAACAGCTCAGAGAGCTATATGAGCAGCAATTACAAACATGGCAAATGCGGACATCCAGATGTTCCGGCCACACTGGAGATCAGGAGATTATCCCACAGCTCTCCAAGTCCAGGGGTCCAAGGTAGCACAACTGTCCTCTCTCTCTCTCTCTGGGTGGGTAGGGTGGTCCTCCCTCTCCCCCACCACTCAGTATAACTGTCCTCTCTCTCTCTGGGT
>JBBPCZ010120436.1:0-10374 GCA_037974445.1 Brycinus macrolepidotus | reverse complement strand
CAACGCGTGGTTAACTCAACTCTCTCGTGTCTCTCCGCGATTGGGTTTTTCCGCCACGCTACACTGGGCAAACAGTGGTAGACCGGTCCCTGACAGTCAGACTCTACAACAAAGTCCTTGCAGCGGACCACACACACATAGACTAACAAACACACACATCCAGTTCACCATGGTAGTTTCTTATGTACAATATTTCTTTTAAGTGCAATTGTCTGAGGCAACATGTGCAATCTTTGGGGTGGAATATTATTATTATTATTATTATTATTATTATTATTATTATTATTACTGCGTGAAATGTGCAATTCTTCTGGTGCATTATTACTGTTCTTGTCAATGTCTGTCACTCCCTTGCATGCCTGTCCATATATATATATATATATATATATATTTATCCACAGTGTTCTACATATATTTATATATTTATATATCCACATATATACATATACATGTACATATACAGTGGTACCCCGCTTAACGAACGCCTCACAGAATGAACGTTCTGCATAACGAACGCCGCCACGACCGCGCGCGTGACTCACAGAACGAACTCGTTTCACACAACGAACCGCACGTCGCACATGAAAAATCGAGTTTTACATTTAAAAAATTAGCTGAATCCGGCCAGATGTGTCTCAGATGAAGACAAAGCATCATGTTGGGTTACTTCTCCCTATTAGTGTCATTTTTTTCCTGTTTTGATATGTTTTTGGTGTCCGTGTGTTTACTGTTTTTTGTGTTTCGCATAACGAACTCTCCTCATAACGAACACGCCGCTGGAACGGTTTGCGTTCGTTATGCGGGGTACCACTGTATACATATATATACTCTATCTGTACATACATACATATATTTATCTATTCATATACATATATGTACATTTATATTTTGCGATACACTCATCCATATTTATTTTTCCAGATTGTTTGTATAGTGTGCTTTTTATAATACTGTACTGTTGGTATAGTTTTTATTCTATTATTTTTAATTTTTTGCTGCTCTTATCTTGCACTTTCTGCTGTGACAATGCAAATTTCCCACTTTTGGGACTAATAAAGGATTATCTTATCTTATCTTATCTTATCTTAAAAATGATTATATTATAGTAAGCATATGAACGAGAGTTTGTTATGTTGTAGAATTATCTTAAGACATGGCTAATCATGACCATATGGAGCAGTTCAGGCATGATCAGAATAACAGAAGTTGTAAACACGCTATGTACTTTTCTGTATGTGCTTATGTGTATGTAAGCTTGCTCCCTGCAAGTGCTCATGGGGGATCTGGGGGTAGCATGTGTGCTTATGCATGGCCATTCCCACTCCGGTCATAAGCTGCCATGTAGTGTTCGCCTTGTGCTTTCTGAGTGTGGGTCATGATGGAGTACGTCGAAGAGGCTGTCAGTGTCACTTACTGTATGTAAAGCTCTCCAAAGAGGACGAGCAGTTATTTTCAGCACCTTCTATGTGCCCTGGTCTCTCTCTGCACCTGGGTATAGACAATGGGTCCCTGATAATAAATCCACGTAGAGCATAAAACTGACAGTGAATGAAAGTGCCATTTGAACATTCAAAGAAAAAGCTTTGACATTGTCTATATAGTCTATTTAAATAAGTAATGTTCTCTAAAGGGTAAACATAGACAACTGAATTTTCCATATTTTTTTAATCAAAGACTTTGATATAAGGTATAAACATTATTAAAGTTTCTAAACATACCATTCACTCCCTAGTTAATTCAGTCTATATGGAAACTAAACAAATTTTTACATTTCATGTGTGTCCTGTTTTATGCCTAGTTTGGAATTACTTTTTGTATGACAGCATTAGTGAACTACATAGTAAGACATTTTGAAGAGTGATAAATCTATTGGCCATTCCATGGTCATTCAGACAGTTCAATACACAGTAAATGCTATCTATTAAACAGTGAGTGAGTTAAAAAGTTAACAAAAGATAACAGCCAAAAGTGGTTTCATAGTTTCCCTAGTCTAAGTGACCTGATTCCAGTTGTGATCTCATTGTACCTGCTTTTGGGTTTTCTGATTATGGATGTGTAAGTGAGAATGTCCACCTGCACTTTGAACCCTGCTATGGACTGTGACAGTCGTTGCATTTCACTTAAGTTTAACTCCATCTGCCCCCAGCACTCTGCCATTACATCCTCATTCACTGTTAAGATCTATCTAGCAGTGGCCTTTCAATAGGAAAACTTTATATTTGGGAACATGGATCCCAACATTGCAACACTGGCTAAAATTATATTCGTGCTCATGAAAAACTGCTGAGATGCCCACAGCGTGTCGTCCGACTGGTTTACACCAATTGATCCGGTGTAAATCCAGATGATCTTGGTCAGCATATTGACTAATTTGGCAGTGAGATCCTGAATCAAGCGGATTGCAGTCAGAAAACAGGAAACATAATCGCTTATCAGCTTTTATGATGCATAATATTTGCCAAGCAGCAAATCATACCTCTAGCCGATAATATGCCTTTCTTTGGACTTCATCCAATTACGGGCTCTGAGAATCAGACTTTTAACTCCCCTAAACATATAGCACGGCTGTGTTTGCTCATTGGCCCAGTTTTACTTACTTCGGTCATGTGCCTGCCCAGTTCACACAGTCCATATGTGGAAAATGAGTGGCAAAACAGCCTCTCTGAATTAGCAGTCACAAAATACCATCTAGCCAAAATCTATTTAGACAATAGCAGTTTAGCACTTTAGGTAACAACAACAGCCTGTTTAATTCTTAATTCATTTTTGTTAAAGATGTATTATGACTATTTTTGGCAGATAAAATCACACAAATGAACTGAAGTACAAGAAAACTGCTGGAAGAGGACCTTTTATATAGCTATTGTGTGGAGGTTCTTTTTAGAATTGTCCACTGAAAGGTCCTGTAAGGCAACCAAAGGTGTGTTGTCCTCTGGCATTGCTCCATTTTTGATTTTTTAAAGCTGTGTCATGTGAACACAATTCATCCTGCTAGTTCATGACTCTCTCATGCAGTTCAACACTGCAGTTTAGCCCCCCTGCCTTGCTAATAAGCTTTTTACTTAAATTTTATTTAATTAATTTCTTTACTTAAATTAGAATTTACAAACATTTTAACATATTTGGCCCAGACTCTCCACTTTAGGCTTTTGTTAGGTATTCTTGCTATTTTCTCTCATGCCCCCTACCTCATCTTTCTGTGGCTCAGCACTTTCTCTCCTAAAAGACCCTCCACCCTCCCACTCCACTACCACCACCAAATAAAAACCAATTAGTCCTGGCCCCTACAGCAAATATAGGCAACAGAGTTGTGAAGCCCCTATTCATCTTCACAGCATGACAGCTCTCTTAGTGCACTGCAGGATTACAGGAAAGAGAGGTGGGCTGCCAAAGGTGGGCACATATAAGCAGCAGTAAGCATGGTGAAGAGGGGAAATCCCCAGATACTCTGTTGCTGCCATGGGTGGGCAATATGGTAAACATATTCTAAAAGAGCATTTATGTTCAAAGATGCTTACTGATCCAGACGCTTACTGGTCCAGTCACTTCATTGTTGACGCTGTTCAGCAAAAAAACAAAGCTATCTGTATAATATTGTGTAGGTCCCCCTTGTGCCACCATAACAGCTCTGGACTCCACAAGACCTCTTAAGATGTGCTGTGGCATGTGGCACCAAGACTTTAGCAGCAGATCCTTTAAGTCCTGTAAGCTGTTGTCACGCACACCTGTCATGTGATGCGCAAGACGACTCGGAAGTGAGAGCGTCACATGGTATAAAAGCCAGGTAATGGAGGTAGTCACTGCTCAGTCATTGAGTCTTCATCTACGACCATACCAGCTTCATTTCTTCAGGACCGTGAGTACTCTGGTTGCCTTAATACTTGTGTGTGTGTGAGAATGTGGATTCCAGGTGGGAATCTCTATTCAGAAAGCGTTCTTAGAGCAAAGTGCGTGAACTACCGACTCTCTCATGTACTCTGTGATTGGGTTCATCCTTCATGCTACACTGGGCTAATTGTTGGCCGTTATTCTTGACAGAATGATTGAGCCTAATGTGGTGAACCCAGCGGAGTTTGCTGCATTGTGTGATACTGTGGCCTGCCAGGCAGCGATGACTGATGGGCTGAATCAGGATGGGGAGATGGGAAGTTCGATGTTTTTCTGACTAACCTTAATCTCATTTTTGAGTTTCAGCCATCCCACTACACCACCGACCGGGGACGGATCGCACTTCTTGTCTCCCTCCTCACCGGGGAGGCAGCTGAGTGGGCCACTGCGGTCCTGAGGGCGGACTCCGATGTAGCCCATTCCTATCCTGAATTTGTCCGCCAACTCAGGGCCACATTCCAACATCCGGATACTGAGATGGAGAACCGACTGCAGATGGTTCTGGGACCGAAGGAGCAGGGGCCAATGCTGTCTTCATCCTGGTGGTGGTCGGAGGCAGTGTACAAGGAGCTGGCGTCGGGCGAGAGCTCATCCGCTGATCTACACGCAGGCACAGCTGGATCAGGCCCTCCAAGGTGGCAGGGAGCTCCCTCCCGGCAAGTTCGTCCTTCATCCGAGCAGCCAGCCCCTCGTAAAAGGCCATCTGGAGCGCTGAGTCTTGCCCTCGTAGTTTGCACAGCCAGGGTCCGGAACTCAGCTGCATAATGGCTCACGGACCAGTCTCTCTGTCGCAGGTGATATAGGCGAGAGTCTGTCTCCACCTCACTATCCTGTGGACCACACTGGAGCCAGGGAACCCATGCAGTTTGAACACACCTCTCTGACCTCCGAGGTTATCGCGAAGGTCTGTGTCCCCATTGTGCCTCCCCCAAACACCATCGTGCTGTCTGCCTCTCCGTCCAGGAAACGGTCAGACCAGGTGAAAAGGGGGCGATCTCACCTGGTCTGATAGTCATTTCTATGATCACCCCAACTGTTTCCCTTCTGGCGGTTCAGGTACACATTCAGTTGGGCCACAAACGGGTCGTGACGGCTGCATTTGTGGATTTGGGTGCAGCCAGGAATTTAATCGACCGTGCTTATGCTGCCCAGCTGGGTGTGGAACTCGAGGCATTATCTCAGCCTATTAACATCACCGCAGTTGACGGTCGGGTCCTAGCCAGCAGCCCATCACTTACCAGACCTCCCCCCTTATCCTCACTATTTTGGATCACAGCAAATCTATTCAGTTCTATATCACTACGCTCACTTCACCTCCTGTTCTCCTTGGATATCCCTGGCTCCTCCATCATGACCTGCTTATCTCTTGGACCAATAATCAGATTCTTCAGTGGGGCCCGACCTGTCGGGACTTATGTCTCCGTGCAAAGGCTTGGACGTGCTCTGGGGAGTCCAAGGCCCCTGAGGTCGACGTGGAGGCGATTCCCATCCCGTGACCTGGCAGAAGTTTTTTGTAAAAGTTGTGCCACTAAACTGCCCCCTCACCAGCCATATGATCTGGCCATTGACCTCCTGCCAGGCACAGTACCTTCCCGCGGCTGACTATTCTCTCTTTCTGCCATGGAGCAGCGCGTGATGGAGGAGTACGTGGTAGAAAGGCTGTGCCAGGGAACCAAAGGCATCCGCTTCCACTCACTAATACCACCCTGGACGCCCTCTCTGGTGCTACAATTTTCACGAAATTGGACCTTCGTAGCTCCTTTGTATCTGGTTCGCATCAGAGAGGGTGATAAGTGGAAGGCTTTTAGAACACCTAACGATCATTATGAGACTCTTGTAATGCCCTTCGGCCTTTGCAATAGTCCCACTGTGTTCCAGCAGTTCATAAATGACATTTTGCGGGACATGCTAGGTCGTTGGGCTTATGTTTATCTGGATAATATCCCGATCTATTCAAGGACCTCTGAAGGACATATCCAGCATGTGAGGGCAGTTCTTCAGAGGTTTTCAGCCCACCAACTGTACTGTAAGTTGGGAAAATGCGCTTTCCACCAGCGCTCCATCACATTCCTGAGGTTTGTGATATCATCGAAGAGTGTGGCCGTAGATCCCGAGAAACTGGAAGCTGTGCCCCACCCAAAACGCTCCAGCGCTTTCCGGGGTTTGCAAATTTCTACCAACGCTTTATCCGGGGCTTCAGTTCGGTTGCTGCACCTCTTACCATTCTCACCAACCCCACCCGGACTGGATTCCATCTGACTGAAGATGCCATCCAAAAGTTTCATCAACTATGCCTACTCTTCACCACATCCGGATGCCTCCAAACCATTCTTTGTGGAGGTCGACACCTCTGATGTGGGCGCAGGTGCCGTCCTCTCCCAGTGAGGTCCAGACCAGAAACTGCATCCCTGCAGTTTCTTCTCCAGAAAATTTAACCCCACTCAGCAGTGATACGGTGTAGGAGACCGTGAACTGTTAGCCATCAAGTGGGCTCTGGAAGAGTGGCGTCACTGGCTCTAGGGCGGCGGTGAACCATTTACGGTCCGGACGGACCACCAAAACTCCGCTGAGGTCATTCCTCTTTGATTTTGGGTGATCCAGGGAATTGAAGGACATTAGCATTCATCCGGAGAGCCTTTTGGTGGCCAGTTATGGCTGAAGATGTTAAAAATTTTGTCCAGGGTGAACACATCAAACCAGCCGCCTCCAGGTGACTTCCTTCCTATGCCTGTTCCTCATTGCCCCTGGTCACACATCGCACTGGATTTTGTCACCGGTCTGCCAGAGTCGGATGGAAAAACACAATCATCACCATAGTGGGCAACTTTCCAAGACACTTTACACTGGGCTATTATTCTTGACAGTTGTGAGATGGGGCCTTCATAGTTTCACAGATTAGTTTGTCCAGCACATCCATTCCCGAATCATTTTTGCAGGTGTGGCAGAGCATGCTATCCTGCCGTAAGGGCCCTCAGCTATTAGGGAATAACATTGCCATGAAGAATGTACTTGGTATGTAGAAATGCTGCTATAATGTTTAGGTAGGTGATACATGTCAAAGTAGCATGCACTGCATGACTGTTCACTTGCTGCCAAATATATTCCACACTCTGACAGGCACCATAACATGCAACTTGATAAACAGTAAGTGTTATAATAAAAAAATAAACCATTCAAGGAAGAACAGAAGAAAAAATAGTAGAATTGTATAGATTGTAGTAGAATTGAATGAAAACTAATTACTTGTAACTTGTTACTGATTACAAAGACTGATTGCAAAGACAACACACAGTATTGTGATAATAGCATTATGTTACCTTTTAAGGCCTTTATCATTTACATCATTTGTATGTACATATAGTAGTATATATATAGTAATATAGATGCAAATTGCATTTAAATATATATATAAGCTGAGCTGCGCATCACAATTTCCAATATTTCATAAGAAACAATGGAATAGGTAATGGATGTGTCAGTTGCTAACATACATGCAAAACTTCAGGACAGACTACACACACTAAACACATGAGCACATAACTTTAACAAGACACCGATACAACTAATGACAGTGTTGTAACAATGATAAGGAGGACCCATAGCAGATCCAGGAAGGGAGTTTATACAGTGTGGATCCAGGAAAGGGATTACATCATGTCATTACAAATGGAAAGAACCTGAATGCATTTTTTCTTGAGCAGAGGATTGTCTTTTGCCGCTCTTCTCTGCAATTCCACAACTTTACAAGCAGAGGATTAGATAAAGCTATTTCAAAAAAGGCAATTAATATGTAGGTGTGAAAAAACATGCAATGAAGAACCTAAGTCTGAACCTTTATATTTACCTTTATTTGGAGGGCTGCATGGGTTATTGCCCATTTATTGCTGCTGGCTTTTAAACTTTGTCCTTATGATTGCCTGTGTAACACTTGCATGTCGGCCTTAGATCATAAAGCATCTTTTCCATTCAGGACCAAGAAATGTCACCACAATTTGCTGCTGAGGCATATCTGTAGAGGGACGTTTCCACTGATACTTTGTCACTTCACAGGGAATTACCTACAAAAAATGAATCCACCTCTGCTTCACCTGCCAATCTCACCTATTGCCATAGTTACTATCTCATGGTGACTGAACACCATGTCTCAGTATCACTGTAAATTTCTCTCTGCTCATCTCTAATAATGCTGACACAAATGCCACCATTTATGGATTCATCCCCTGTGCCTCAGGCCAGGATTATGGGCTTATCATTCTTATTGACAGACTATAAGTATGAGCAGGATTCATTCTGCCCTGGGATTAAGACAGCATGAGCAACATTCTCACTATCCATTTCCTGAATCCTGGAAGATGATGAAGAAAAGATGTTTGATAAGTTAGATAATGGCACAGAACACTGACTAATGTGCTTTCCTATGTGAAAAGGAATTCCCAAGCATGATGTGAAACTGCAGATTCAACAAACAACATATCTAGTATGCAATACTGTTTTTTACAACAGTTGAAAATGCCAAGTTATAAGTATATTTCATGATGAATGGACCTAAAGAAATGGGCCACATTTATATTTACTTACATTAACATTTTTCTCCTTTTGTCTTTTGTTTGATACTGATGCACAATTGTGTCCACACACTGATGATTCACTGCAAATATGACTTCGTTACTACAGTGTCAATATGCTAATATATGACTTCGTTACTACAGTGTCAATATGCTTAGGTAATCATTACTAACGGTACATGTTGATAATTCACTCAAGACAAAGTCAATCAACTGTAGACACTGAAAATCATAAGTATTTGTATTTGCAGTTGGGCTGGTAGAGCTGAACTCTCTATTTAAAAGAAAAAAGGTATCAAAATATTTTTTTCTTTGCTGTAAACAAATTAGACTAGAAGCTCATTATTTTTGGATTCCTGTGGACCTATGAACAACAGGTCATAAGGAAAATAAGAACTGGCCAAGATTGGGCTGATTTACTGCCAGCCCAAGTTGTAGATTCATCTGTAATTCCGTGTCAAATGTGATGTGATGTATTACATCTAGTTAAACTCCCCGTAGATTCATTAGACTATTCATTTTTCAGCCCACAGCTTCCAGCACTGCGTCCCCACTGCGGTTAGTACTAGTAGGGGTGGGTCTGACTGCTGCATAAATTTACATAAATGCAATAGGTACCACTGCATGCCTTTTGTTTTATTTTTCTGTTTTTAAAAAAGTTATGAAAGGGTACAAATATGCTCCTTTCCACTGAGAATGTGAATCTAGTGTACCGTCAAAACTGGACAACATAAGGACTATTTCATACCTCTGAGGTTACATTTACATCCCTTGTACATTCAGGAGCTTTTCTGACAGTGCAGCATACACCTTTATCACACCATTCAAAACTAAACAGTTTTAAGCCACAAGTATGTCATGGAGTATACTGACAAACTTCTGTTTGATTCTGGCAAGAAAAATGAAACCAGATCCAACCACTCCAGCAGTCAACACTGCTGGAACTTTTCAAAGCCATTTTTGCTGGCTTGGCATGAATTTTGACGGCACCATTCCACTGTTTGGAGAACAGCTAGTGGAAGCCTTTAGACAAATATTTTTCTGAGGCAAGCATTGCACACATCCCACTTGCACTTATTATCTAAATACATTGAAATCACGCTTATCCTTTTAACACAGTCCCCAAGACATACAAACATAGTGGTTTACAGTTTACAGTTGAACTCTGTTTTGTGACTGAAATAGAGCCTCAAGTTTTGCTTTATTTTGTACAAACTGGAAGAATGGGAGTGGTTTTACTTGTTGACACTTTTTAAAAGCAACTAACTGAAATATAAGCTCACAATGAAGTCATGAGAGTCAAACGTTTTTTGTTTGATACCGATGCACAATACAGTCCACACAATGATGATTCCCTCCAAATTAACAAAATCAATCAACACTGCACCAGAGATTGAAAAATCACACACATATAAACTGATGTGCTTAAAAAGGATGATTTTCTTAAACCACAGCTAACTAGAAAATAAGTTTACTATAGCAAAAATGTACTTGCTAAATATAGGCCTAAAATTACTCATTCAGGTCAATGCCAGAGTGAGCATTAATTTCAGGGTCATTAATTTAAGAATCTTAAAATCCATCAAGGAGCTATTCAGCTGTATTATTATGTAGCTAAGGAATGTGCATGGAGGTCTAACATCTTTTCATTAAAAATTGGAATAAAATTAGCCATCTCCACTACCAGTATGTTTTCAACAAATGCCACAATCTAAAATTGACTCATGTTGCAACTGATAATTTACTTTAAGTTGACTAAGTAGTCCTATATCATCAGCAGCATGAACCTTGTGTAGCAGGGTTGTGTGTGTTTCCCTGAATTTCCCCACTCATGTTTGATTTCATGGCCATTGTATGTAAGGTACCTGTGATTTGCATACATATATGGTATTATTTTTTTTCTTTTCTCCTTCTCTTTGGG
>JBBPCZ010120435.1:0-10374 GCA_037974445.1 Brycinus macrolepidotus | reverse complement strand
GTCCTCTCTGACTGCTGACCTGTGGTTTTGGGCTGCTGGTGATTGGCCCTCTAATCTCGCTCTGGACGGCTCTCGTGTTCCTGATTGGCTGATGGCTGGTGATATGGAGCACTGAGGCTGGGGTCTTGAGCGGGACCTGTATCCGGTTTGGCGTGGAGGGCTGTGTGCATGTCGAGTTTTGGAAGGAAATGGAGAACGAGACCGGTACCTTTTGGTTGTCTCACTGTTTCTCTCCCTCTCCCTCTCTTTTCTGCCTTTCTGCAAGTCAGACTTTATCCATTTCTCTTTGGTCAGCTTCCTCTGAGGGGACGGCGAAGAGCAGCAGGAGGAGCTAGATGAGGAAGACGATGAGGAGGAAGAAGAGGAAGAACGATGTGGGGGTGATTTTTTTTTCTTCTCTCTTTCTCTCTCACGTTCTCTTTCCCGTTCTTGCTGCTGCTCACGCTCCTTCTCTTGCTCGCGGGTTCTCTCCCTCTCTCTTTCCTTTTGCTTCTCCCTTTCCCTTTCTCTGTCTCTTCCTCTTTCCTGCTCTCGTTCCCTGGACTGCACCCAGCTACAGTGATGCCAGTGGGCTGGAAAAGGTGAACGATATGATCTAGGAGGAGAAAAGATACATTTTAAGAAAAGGAAAAGCTACAGGTGGACAGTTGCTACTCATGATTTGTGCATTCAGAGAATATAACATTCAACAGATCTACACACTGCCAGGAATCTGAACATCCCACATGCTGATCAGCTGAGACATGTTAAAGCCTTAGTTTCAATGCCAAACAGTTATTTGACTTTCAATAATTTCAAATATTAAAAAAATCAAACATTTCTGCTGACATTTTCATAGCGACTAGAGTGAGTTCATGATTTAAGTTATTAACTCAAGGTTTGACTATATTTGTCCAGTTTTTCTTTTTCAGCTGACACTGATAAGGCTGAATAATAGTTTATGAATAACTAAATTTTTGCACCGAACTTTCTCCTTAATATGTGTAAAAGCTGCTCTAAGACCAGAAAAATACTTCACATGAGCACGCAAATGCTTCAAGCTATGCAAGCACAGTTTTGCACCTCACCAAATGCAATTCATAATGCAATGCAAGTGCAAGCTGCTTTCCAAGCTTTTCAGAATGAGGCACTATAGCAATGTACTGCCAGTGGGCTGATCAGCTGTCCTAGCAGATTAGTAGATGGACACGTCTCTTGTATAACAAGTTTGAAATGTATAAGCATATCACTGTTTATTCTTTCCAATAGAATCAGTAATACACCCCACACTGTTCTACTGCTTAATTGTTGTCCAAGAAACATAAAAATCCACACTGTGTCTGTACAGAAGGACTGAACGCTTGTGCTGAGTGTGTTTCTGGCCTCTTACCTGTACAGGGGGCTTCTGCTGCTTCTTGTCTTTCTGTCTTGCCCTCTGTTTCTGTCTCTCGCCCGGCATCTGTCTCTCTCCCTCTCTCTGAAGCTCTCCCAGATGTTCGCCCAGCGCAAGGGTGGTGAGTTGCGGGATGAAGAGGGTCTCCTGCTCCTCTGTCTAGGGCAGGGTGAGCGAGGGGGTGAGCAGGATCTCTGAAACACAGTAAAAACATCGGCTTGATCATAATGCTTTATTAAAGCAGTGGCTTAGACAAATTAACACAAAATAGCATAAATAAGAACTGTACACCCATATCACAAACCTGCCTCAAACTGTGTTGAGTAATCTCAAACAGACTTGCTTATATGGTTTCTGGATTATCCAGTGAAAGATGAAACATCTTTTAAATAAAACAGCAATCCGAGTTTCATACCTGTCTGATCTCCGTCCTGTTGGGGCTGTACTGACGGCTGTGGCCACGACGGTTAGGTGATCTGCCCCTCCGTCTGTCTACAGCTCTGGTTGCGGCCGCATTCTGCTGCCTTTCCCTTAACAGGGTTGGCGACCTGCTGCAAGCAGAAAGAAAAAGGCATGAGTCAGAAGAAAAGCTTCAAAAAGACATGTGCGATAAAATTATTTAACAACCCCTCAAACCCTGCGGTGGGCGGGATGGGCTCCAGGTACCCACGACCCTAATAAGGATTAAGGAGTTACAGAAAATGAATGAATGAATGAACCCCTCAAACCTGCGAGCTGAACTGGACGTTGCAATGCGCCACCATTGGCTCTTTGTGGACGCAGGAATCTGTTTATCCTCAGATGAACTAAAATTACAAAATTATACCACATAGTTAACACACACACATACATACACACACACACACACACACACAATTTACTGGCCCTGCTGTCCGAGTATGAAAGCTTCATTCCTCTCCTTGTCAGTCTACATTGGTGCTGATCAATCAAAGGCCATGTTTATGCTCTCCTTATGAAATTTCAGTGGCTTTACAACACTGGATAAAACATAGAAACAGCGATCAGCTTCATGTGTCTTGGACTGAATGAGACTAATGAGAAATTGGGGCGCAGAAATCAGTATCACTTTAATTTAGAGCGTGCTTTTCAGTTCAAATAATATATGAATAGTTTCATCAAATAATAAAATAAAATTGAACTGAATTTAATTTTTAGTTGCATTTCATACATATGTATCTAATGTGTGAAAAGTCACAATGTTCAGACTGGGGGTCTTTGATCCATTAAGCTTCACAACTGTTGCTATGGAAAAGTGCACAAGTGGGTGGGGCATAAATGGGTCAACAAATAAACAAATAAAAAAGCTCTTCCATTCTTCTATTCAATGCAGTTTGGATGTAACCTTTCAGAAAAGTCCGCTTTTTTGAACAAGGCTGGTGTAAAAGACCCTCACCCTTGTTTCTCCATCATGTCCTGAAGTTCAGCACATTTGACCTCCAGCTGTCTCTTCCTCTGGTGCTCCAGGATGTCGGCGTTGAACCGCCGGTTCAGCTGGTGCTCCAGTCTCTCTCTGTCCATCTCATCCTTCACTCCTGCATGATCATCTCGGCTGTGTTTGACATAGATGATGGAGAGATTGCGCGGCACACAGCCATTCGTGCCACTGCCGCACGCCGTGGACAGGCCAGTACCGTTATACATCACCGGCCTGGAGAGAGAGAGAGAGAGGCAGAGAGAGGGAGAGAGAGAGGTAAAGACAGAGAGAGATATTGAGAGAGAGACAGGTAGAGAGAGATAGAGGGAGAGAGAGATAGAGGGAGACAGAGAGAGATAGAGAAGGAGACAGAGAGAGTGAGTAAATGAGTGATTGAGTGAGTGAACGAGTGAGTGAGTAAGTGAGAGTGAGAGAAAGAGATAGAGAGACAGAGAGAGGGGGGTGAAAGAGAGGGAGTAAGTGAGAGTGAGAAAGAGAGATAGAGAGACAGAGAGAGAGGGAGTGAGAGAGAGAGAGAGAGAGAAGGAGCGTGAGAGAGAGAGAGAGAGAAATGGAGAGAGAGAGAACAGGATATGAGAGGTGCAGAACGGGACATTTTGAAGTCCCTCAGAAGACTCCAGGCCTAAAAGAACATGTATTGTAAGTTGTGATTTCACTTTAGTAATATTTGCACATAAACAACGACAGATGATCTCTTTCTTCAACTCCATCAGGTTTCAGTGTCCAAATACCAAAAACACAACCAACGAGACACCCAGCAAGAGGAGTACGGCACCCTCAGGAGTTTATTTATGTGGACAACAGAGCTGCATGATATGGGAAGCATATCAGTACTGCAGTATTACTGCTACGTATTGCGACTGAGATGCCTTTTACAAAATTAAAGGGCCCATATCATCACTTTCTGAACTTAAGTCAGGCTTAAAGTCTGTAATTACTCTTTCAAATGGTACATTTACTCCCCCATCCATACAGCCCATATATGGAAAATAAGATCCAAAAGCAGCCCGTTTTCAAACCAAATTTTGTGACATCACAAAACCAACACATTTAAATATATCTCCAGACACCAGATGATATGTATAATATAGTACACAACAATTATAAACACATTCACCAGTGGAGTATGTCCCAAACTGCATCCTACTACACTAAATAATGTGTATAATACAGTGCACTATTTAGTGTGGTAGTATGCAGTAAATGGTAAGTATAAAATAGTGTGAGTAATATAGCACACTACCATTAGACATCCATTCAGTAGTGTAGTGTCCCAAACTGCATCCTACAAAACTAAATAGTATGTAGAATACAATACACAGCAATTAGAAAACACTCAGAGAGTGTTTCTGTGTCCCAAATCACACATTCCTATACTTCACATACTGCACTACTGAATGCATTTCTAACTGTTGTGCGCTGTTTTTTCAACACTATTTAGTGTGGTAGTGTTAAGTTTGGAACACATCCCAGGTTTATGGACACAAGCCCAAAAGAAGCAACTTTGCTCTAAAATAAAAAGTTGTTACCACAGTAGGTGTGAACGAGGCCACTTGATCAGTTTATATATATATATACAGAATTCATATAAGAAATTTATATATTTTATATATGAAATATATATTTTATGGGTAAGGTGAGAGGGGGTGAAGGAGAGTGGACCAAATAAGAAACAACTTTTACTGAAAAACAGCCCAAACTGGCTTACAGAAAATAAACTAGGCAGCTTTGTATTGTTCTTATATATGAGGAACAGATGTTTTGTGGTTGTTAGGAGTGTAGGGCCTGTGTTTTTAAGCAAAAATTATGTTTGTCTGCATTTCTAAAAAGTTGCATCCATACCTGTAGCCAATATTGAACATGCTGTGGGACGTTCTGGGGGGCGCGCCTCTGGCCCCCCTGGTTTTCTGGGGGGGAGACACCTTGAGGCTTCATCCTCTTAGTGTTTGTGTTCAACGCTGGTTCTTCATTTTCTCTATATCTATAGATCTATAGAATAATTAACGCGTGATAGAGGAGATGTCTGTGACGTCACAATGAACAACCGTTACTGGGGTAACGCGCCGAGTGACAGAAACAGAAACTTTTACTGAGTGGCAGCCAAAACACAGAAGCACACATACATACATATATTTATATATATATATATATATACACATAATATATACGTATGTGTATATAACGCGTTAATTCGTTTATACGAATGTGCCCACACATACAAGCCACCATTATAACCTAGAAGTAACAATAGAATAACACCCTTTCACACTATTTCTCCAATATTGTAAGTAACAAAATAAACTCAGCAACAGAGACCATTTTGTCAGGGAGTTAGTCAGTCGGTCACAGGTAGACTTGCTCAGTTTGGGTCTGAGTGTGGCTGGACGCTGGCGCTGGGATCGGGCTGTTCTGGGTTGGACCCCCAGGTTGAGGTGATATTTTACACCTGATGTACTCCGATGATACGAAAACGTAAACTTTCCATTCACTGGGCCAAGCAATGCGTTCTCGTCTCCTCCATGACCAGAACCGGACCGGGTCAAAGTCACCACGGCATGCGATTAATCAGCGTTCATTTTTTTAAAACCCATTCCAGTCCTTTTTAGGACTTTTTTCTTCAGTTCATTACACAAATTCTCTATTGGATAAAATTCCAGGCTTTAAGTTGGCCATTCCAAAACATCAGTTTTGTTTTGCTGAAGCCTTCCTGTGATTCACTTGGAGGTATGCATTGGGTGTTGCAGGGTTGCCGACTCTCACACATCCAGCGTGACAGTCACGCATTCAGCCTCAATCTCACGCGCTCATGCTCAAGAAAGAAATCTCATGCCAAATCTGACATTCTTCTGTGTTGTAATTTTTTTCACTCGTAAAAAAATGACTCGCTGAAAACATCGGTTTCAAAGACGTTTATTTGTTACAGATCGATGATAAACATGTGTAAAACGTAAAGCGAGAAAGGTTGTATCTCTCCACCCGCCCCCCGTCGCCGCTCACCGCTCCCGACATCGGCCACACACACCCCAATATCTCACTCCAAGGTATCACTCCTCCAACCCCCCCCCCCCATTTTCTCAAGAAAATGCGAAGTGTGAATGCGCGGCTGCTGTGATGTTGCATGTGTGCACAGAGACAAGCAGTTCAAGAGAATCAGATAAAAATCCCCATTCAGCACAAAACTCGCTGGTTAAGTTAACCTGTCACTCTACCACAGTTTACTGTCCCTCAGACACTTTCTTCACCCAGAAGCGTTAAGATACCGCCTCAAGTCGGCTAACGGAGCAGGCTAGCAGCTTGGCTAACTTACAGTGCCAAAACAAGCATTCACACGCTGATCGTTTTTAATAACTCATTTCAAACTGCATTAATAACGTTCCACTTGAGCAAATAACACTCTCTAACACTCGTTCTGGTCTCCTAACGCTGTGTGTTTAGCAGCTGACTTCTCCTCCGCACTGTCTGGAGGTGTCACTGAGTGAGGTGACAACACCGTGCCAACATTCAATTAATGTATCTCTATGGGCAAAATGATCGATTTTAAATGATCAATACTTGGCTCCTGATCAACTGATCAAAAACATGTATTACACGCACACCGAAGGGGATATCAAAGGGGAAAATTCGCATGAGCTTGGACAAGAAGTGGTCCCTTTTTAGACTATAAAAAGAATAATAATAAGTAGGTACATTTCCGTGAGAAAATGTGAAACGTGACTGGATAAAACTTTGGTTTTATGGGCAAAAAAAAAGTTTGCGTTAAAAAAAAAAAAAAACTTCCTGCACTGTGGATTCGAACCCTGATCTTCTGAGTCAGAGGCCAGTAGCAGTCACGGGCTGATTACTTTTAGTTAAACCGCATCAGTGAGACGCTTCTCTTTTTTATAACCGACCTGCGCATTAGTGTCTTTAAGTCTGTTTGAGTGTGCTCTGCGTTTTTTTCTCCGTGTTTCTGTTTCTCTGTTTTTTGTCCTTTTCCAGCCTTCGTACCCGTAGCGTCACAGACTCTCTCTCCGACACACAAGCGTCTCAACCGTGCTCTCTCTCTCTCTCTCTGGCTCCATATATTACAGAGGGGACTCGACCAAAAAATCGATTTTTTAAATGATTAGTACTCGGCCCCTGATCACCAATGACACTAATAATAATACAAAATAAAATTAAGAACAGTAGTGTGATTGCATCAGCAAAAAATAGTGTAAATGAGCTGGGAATGATACGTTTTTTGTTCATGTGGAAGTTTTTTTTTTTTCTTTCATAATATTTTGTTGTTGTCTTATTGGCCTAAGAGTAGCCTAATTACAAATGTGGCAACACGGACTATATAACATTTAAAACTGTTATGATCCATTGCTTATTAAACTGTCAAAAAGAAAGTAAAATTCGTCCTAAAGTGGCACCTGACTACTTGATAGGAAAAAAAAAAAATCCTTAAAGAAAACATTTGTTATAAGATTAGTTAGCTGAGTGATTGATTTTTTTTAAAACATCTTTTATATTGCTATATTTCCCCAAAGTTAACTATGATGCAAGATCGACCTTATTGCATTTAAAAGGAGTACAGGTGCAGTGCTAATTCAGTTATGTCGAATCATTTTTTGTCTTGCATACTCCTCTTTTACACTGCTGTTCGATACTTCTACCCATAGACATAGAATATTAATATTATATATGTCTATGATTCTACCCGACTGACTCATGTAAATCTGCTTTTCACCACATCTAACACAGAACACTGGATAAAGGCAGAGCTCCTTAACTTTCACGCTATTAAGTAGCTTTTGTGATCAGATTAAACTTCAAAAGGCTTTGAAGGCTGACACATTAGTACCAAATATCTTACTTTAAAGCCATAAGAAAAAGTCCAAGAGACTCATTATAATGTGAGTCTTGACAGTGTCTGTATTGATCCCAACTCACGACTCTTGTACACTATATGGACAAAAGTATTGGGACGCATGACAGAGACTTTAATATGGAGTTGGTCCCCCCTTTGCCGCTATAACAGCTTCCACTCTTCTTGGAAGACTTTCCACAAGATTTTGTAGTTTCTGTGGGAATTTGTGCCCAATCATTCTGTAGAGCATTTATGAGGCCAGGCACTGATGTTGGACGAGAAGGCCTGGCTCACAATCTCCATTCCAGTTCAGCCCAAAGGTGTTGGATGGGGTCGAGGTCAGGGCTTTGTGCGGGCCAGTCACGTTCTTCCACACCGAACTCATCCAAAAAACCAACCTTGCTTTGTGCACTGGGGTACAGTCATGCTGGAATAGAAAAGGATCTTCCCCAAACTGTGTCCACAAAGTTGGAAGCATGGCGTTGTCCAAACTGTATGCTTGATTTTATAGACCTGTGGAAATGGGGATGTTTGAAACACCTGAATTCAGTAATTAAGAGGTGTGTCCCAATATTTTCGTCCATAGTGTAACTTATTTCATACCTTTTGTAAAATATTTTCCATAGAATAACAGATAAAGTGTGTTTAGTACAGTGCATGCAGTTTGCTTTTTTGACATCATCCTCTGTGTTCTGCAAATCATCAGGTTATTGTTCATTATCTGGTACTCTTCACCCAATCACACCGATGTCTGAAAAATGATAAAGGGGAATCCATTTGCCAACTTTTTGCATAATGAAATTAAGATGTATTAGAACAAATTAGAACTGTTCACAGCTCTGGTGAATCAGTCATCCTAAGCACTGAATGCCAGGAAGGCCTGATGCCTGGGATTTTGTGTTATGACAGCTTTAAGAAGGTTTTGACTTTAATTTTTTTTTCTTAATCTTTGCAGAATTTACTTTTTGCACTGTGTCCCCTGGTTCCCATCACTGCGAACCTAAAGCCAATAGGTGTCTCAACAGTGAACCATTTCGCACTCAACTCTGAATGCCTGTTTATATCTGAACTATTAATTAATGAAGATATTTTGAAAAATTGGTGTAATTTTCCTTAAAGAGTAATAGTTCACTTCTAAGCATGTCAGGATTCATGCATAGGCTCGATTACTACAGAAACAATTGTTTTTTCATATATATCTTTTATTTCTATTCACAGAATAAAGCCTATATACAGATCGACCTAAAATGGGCCACAGAAAAAGTCTACTGATGGTCATTCTGAAGACAAAGGAGAGTGAGGCAGCTTGTAACAAGTCTTCTTGTCCATTCAGCCTTTGAAGCCCCCAAAGAACTTGGTAAACATTGAAAGCTCATCCTGCATGTTTGAGAAAGGTTGATGGCCAACTGTAAAGACAGACAGATCAGACAGATTCATATTTTATTGAAACCAGAGGCAAATACAGTAAAAGGGCTCTTAACACAGATCGCTATAATATGCACATGGTATAAATTGCATGTTGTTAAGAGATTCTTTATTACTTCGTTTCAAAGACAGAGAGGTCATAGGCTTGGATTTAACTCAACATTTCCAAAAAAATTCTTCTGATTGCTAATCTGATAAAGCCTGTGTGAAGTTCATGTAAAGCAGTTGTCCTCATTCCTGGTCCTGGAGTACCCATACTGCACATTTCAGTGTTTCTTGCTCTAACACACCTGATTTAACTAATGAGATAATTAACAAGCTCTTTTTGAGTAAAAGTGGGTGTGTTAGAGCAGGAAAACACTACATTGTGCAGTACAGGGGAACTCCAGCAAGTACCCTTCCTCTTTCCCCTATTGAGAGCAAAGCTGATGTTGCAATCAACAGATGAAAAGGGGCTCCCAGTTTAGAGTATGACAGTGAAACAACTGACCTTGAGAACCTGATCCTCCGGAGCGTGTCACTGTAGTCTCCTCATTCCCCTGACCGTCCCTGACTGTACGTCTCTCTTCTACAGTCTACATACACATGAAAAATTCACACATCACATAAAGATATACAATTTAACATTAAACATGCAAGGTGTACTAACGTTCAAAAGTTTGGACCCACCGTTAAAATGCATGGAATCACCGTTTAGAATATAAAACCAAATTTGTTGCAGACACAACTAATCTAGCATCACGTTAACATTCTATGATTTCAAACCACTTGTTGGAAGCTATGAATGAATCATCCACAATGACCGAAAAAGCTCTATAATGTCATAAAATTAGCTTAATAATAAAAAGGTATAATCAGAATGGCTCAAATTTGAGTGACCTAAACTCATTGTTCATAATTACTGTACTATTCATCGTTACCGTATGTTGAGAAATTAATCACAGTTGACAGTTTACAGTTTTTTTGTTGTCTAAATATTTAAAATTTGTTCAATCTCCAATCTTTACTTCAGTCTATACTGTACAACTTAATTTCTTTTTTGAACAGCAGCATATTTCTCACAGAATTCTCAGAACGGTTCTCCTAAAAATTCAGAACTCACTAACTCACTCAAAAAAAGAAAAAAAAGATGCAATTTAATTTGAAGAAATTAAAGTAAATCTTAATTCATGAGATGTCGCCAAATACAGCTCCAGAAAAAAATAAGATGCCACTGCAAAAATGTTGTTTCTCAGGTTTTATCTTTTATAGGTGCAAGTATTGAACTGAACAGCTTTGCCTTAGTTT
>JBBPCZ010120434.1:0-10375 GCA_037974445.1 Brycinus macrolepidotus | reverse complement strand
AGCAGCTCCTGATTTAATTTAATGAAGGACTGATTGAGTCAAACCAGGTTTCTGATGGAAACTACAGGTAATACTGGACTTCCACAAGAAACACACTGATATACTGAACATGATATCACTATTTACTGTATAATGTTATTTGTAGTTTTTTTTTTTTAGTATTATTTAGAGTATTTAGTAATAATGATGTAAAAATAATGCTCACTGCTCATCTAAACAGTTTTTAAATATTATTTCCACAGGTGCCTCTTGCACAGTACTCTGTGTGTATGTGTTGTATGCATAGGGCATCTATTTTCAGTTTATTAGTACACTTCACTTCAGCGCTTTAGAATGATGGGGTTTTGCCTGATTCATTTAGACAGGTTTCTTTGTAGCATAGAAATACTGGGCGCTGTAGCCAGGAATTAATTTCAGATGGAGATGAGAATGCTGCGTATCTGCAAAATGAAATTGATGTGAGATGCGCTCGTGCATTTTGAGTGTGTGCCAGACAGCAGTAGAAGCGTTGGTGGTATTCTATATATCATTGAATTATATAAGGCACAATCTTTGTCAGCCAGTCTTTCCATTTTAATTAGGCGCAGGAGATAAAATACCTTTATTATAGTTCCTATTAATAGGAAAAAAGTGATATCACAGGACCTCAGTCCAATCCCCACTCACTCACAACCTCTCTTTAGCTAGCTGGCTGATAGCTTGCCAACAGAAATGGGAAAAAGAACAATCCTGATTGGTTAATCCTGTTTCTCAACATAGCTGCCAATAAAATGTGATAAAACTAGCTTCATAAAGGTGCAAAATCATGCAAAGATAAAAAAATCACTGCAGTCATAATCTGACCCCTCTAGCCTCACACCTATTCATACTAGGGATGAGATAAAGATACATTATGATACAATACAATGCAATGTGATATGTATTGTTAGACCCCTAGCAAACAAGCATCTCAGTTAGACCCCCAGACCACTTCATGAACACTGTAACCGTACTTTTTGCCACAATATCATTGAGATGCCAGTACTACTCTGAAATTAATACTTAAGCAACTTTATACCCATTAATTACACTGACATTTTTGCATTGCATTGCATTGAGACCCATAAGACCCTGTTTACACCACGTAACACTACACTTCATATCAAAATCACAATTCAAGACAGTTGCAGTTGGGCCTTCCCTGGTCTCATTTAAGAAACTGTGATACCAAATTCACTCTCAGACGTCCTTCTTTGCATGAAAAGCTCGTCTCTGTGTTCTAAGTGCTGTCCAAACCCAGAGGAAGATAGCAGAGGGCAAGAGCAGCGTCTACTGAGTCTAATTTGCCGGAGGAGAGTGGCTCATACGACAAAAAAAGAGGCTGGATCGATTCGGAAGATCGTATTTTATAGCTGTGGCCTTCCATTACTGCGTTTGGCTTTGCATTACTGCGCTTGGATTTTCTTCCCCCATCTGTCTTAATGTAGAGAGACTTTATCATCTCCCTTCATAAGCAAGGGCAGGAAGAAGGGGACAGCAGGCCCGTCTCCATGGCCGCTGGGCCGGGGACGATTCGGCTCCAGCTGGACACAGTTGTAAATAATGCCACCTCTGTGTACACAACACGGACTGTGAGTGGGAATACGACCTACTAGGTATAAATCTCTTACCTCACAACAATTTGATGCATGATTCTATAGGAAAGATTATTTCATGATTCTGAAATTACGCCTGATTCGACTGAACACCAACCGATTACACCAATGGACACACCAAAGATAAACTTCCTAAAACTGATGCAGTTGAATTACCATCTTCGAATCAAGTGTCATGAAGCACAAATGCATTTTCACACACCTAGATTTCTACATAAGATGCAACAAGTACAAAAAACAAATAAAATATCCAATCACTGGTTACTGCAGTTAGTGACTCTAGTTGTTTTTTTATTATGTAAAGTGGCCAATAAATAAAGACTCTTAAAAAAGCAAAGTCACAACTATATCATGCATGTAATAAATATTAAAACACAGTAAAAAAACAAACAAAAAAAACAATTTCTAATAATAATTTCTGCATTTTTGTGCTAAGATGTGCCCTGGTTGCCCCGTTTACCACCTATTGCAAGGCTACTACTTGTATTCATAGTCAGTGACCATGTCTAGGAACTGCAGAAATCCTAGATTGATGTTTTTCCCTCCCAAAATCGATCCCACACATTTGAAATCAATGATTGGTTGATTTAACTGTCACTCCTTAATTATGTTGGTGATTCATCTGACATGTTAGGCTTTCAGTCCAGCTCCTGAAGGCCTAGCCAATGGGAGAGAGCTTGCTTAGCTCAATCTACCTAGTTACCACTGAGAAAAAAATTCGGATTGGATAATTCCGGTGGTTGGTGTGGTGTAGTAGGTTGGTTAGTGTAGTGGATAACATCACTGCCTTCCAAGCAAGACAGTGGGGTTTGATCCCTTCCCTGGGTGACCCACAACACCAATGAGAGTCCTTGGACAAGACTTTTAACATTACATTCGCCTATATCTGTGGTACACCAAAAATTGTAAAGCGTCTACCAAATGAGGTAAATAATTTCTATTGGCCATTTGAATAATTTATCCCTCTTGTTTCCAACCAAATCTATTACTGAAATGATTAATGAAATTATTCATAAAATAAGCGTAGTACTGCAGAAAAAGAGCTAAAAATCAATCAGATATGTAATTTTTTGGTTCCCAGACATCATTAGGCCTGCTCTGAAGGCCTGGAAGGCCCCGAGGGTGCCCCGTTGCCACGTGCCTGTCCTCCCTGGACTGCTCACTCATCCAGACTCAGCTGAGACGTGCAGTCATCCTCTGGGCAATGCAGTCGAATGGAACACTGGAGTGTGTCTCTGGAATGATAAGGAAAAGCTATTATGCGAATGCGGTGCCGGTGGATTGGTGTTAATTGATATGATAAATGACCGCTGCTGTTTTTGCTCTGTTGGGCAGGGAGCAGTTAGCTGTTGCTTGAGCATCCCTCCATCCCTCCATCCCTCCGGGGAGCGTTGCCTCTGTGCAACGAACTGCAGACCGTCACAGCCTTAATGCGATTATTAGAGCAGTTAACTGTTAACGTCCAACAGCTGGGGATCACTTTCGATTATTGTGAGCTGCTTCTCGGCGTGAACTAATGAAAACCGTTCAGCTTTTATTAATAAAGCTCCTGAAGCCCGAGACCGTTATTACTCCCAGACACAGAGGCCGGTTGCTTGCTCAAATATTAATATTGTCACAGTGTGCGCCTTTGGTTAAGGGCCTTAGTCCAAATGAACTGAATGGAAATGAACGTCTGCTGGTATCAGACGGGTGTGTGTGTGAGTGTGTGCGAATTAGAACAAATGGCCCTGGATATTAAAAGTGATGAATCGGCGAGTCCGCACCGGGTTAGCGAAATTGAATTAGCTGATGTGGAAAGGAGGAGGGGGTGGTGTAGAAAAATCTACCCAGGTCAGACCACTCTCGTCGGCAGTGCACAATAAAACCGGTTTAATGGCTCTCATCATTCGCATTGCACTTCATATCGCATAGCAGTAGGCCGGAGTACTAGCAGTACACTGTGGTGGTGAGGTGTGGCAGGAGCTTCATTAGAACTAAAAGAACACGCTGCTCCTCTAAAGTTTTGAGAGCAATCACTTTTTAGGGTCAATGTGAAATCGTGGAATTCTGTACCATGATGTATTTGAGTGATGTATTTTCACTCTACAGTTGGTGGGAGAGTTGGGGGGGAAAGGTAAAAACATGGCATTAACGGTGAAAGGTATGTTTTAAAGGCAGACAAAAGTCACGTTTCCATTAAAGAGAACAAGAAAGCAGCCATTTTGTCTTTTAACTCCCTTTCGCTGTGAAATGCAACTTACACCTACGCTGGAGGTCCCTCATATGAACTATGCAATGTTTGGAATATATTTAGATGTGTTTGATTTACATAATCAAACATAGCAAACAAGTCTATGTTTAGTATTGTTATTATTTTTTTTATTTTGGCAGTTGTAAACAATTTAAGGTCAAGAAAGTTGCAGATTTCCATTTTATTTTGGCCAAAATGGTGAATCATTCCTCTTCCCTCCCCTTTTGCTCCTCATTGCTCGCTAGCAGCTCAGCACAGAGTCGCAACAGCCAACAGTGTCTGATTACAGAGCCGTGGAGAATTATTTTATTTGATTATATTAAGGAAAAATATTATAGTCATTTTCTGTTCTGAGAAAAGAGGTTACTTGATATGCTGTGGTGAAATTGTGATTAATATGAACAGAGATATGAATTGCCCTGGTGTACTTTCACACTAACTTATTTTTTTGGGGGGATTTTGAAAGGATTTAACACACTACCAGTTTCTCGTGCCTTACACTGTACAATTCTATACCGCCTTATTCTTATGCCTTATTTGAAAACTAAATTAAGTAAAGTGATACTAAGATCAGTTCAGATATCTGTATGTATGTGAAAGACTACACCCGCCTCTGCGATGTAATGGTACACCACTTTAATAGCGGTTCTGTCTGCCAGTCTGTATGGAGCCAGTGACTCGCTGTGTTAATGTATGTTTTCACCGTGTTCCCTCAGGCCTAATGGCAGATAAAGAGAGCACAGTCCCTGTGGGTGAGGAGGAGGATGAAACTGACCTGAACTACCAGCCGCCTGCTCAGAAAAGCCTGCAGGAGATCCAGGAGCTGGACAAGGACGACGAGAGCCTCAATAAGTACAAGCAGACTCTGCTGGGGTCCGGCCCTGTAGTGACAGGTCAGTGTCCCACACACCTCTTATGGAGTTCCATCCATCCATTCATCCATCCAAACATGCGTTCATTTGTCCATCCATCCATCCATCCATCCATCCATTCATCCATCCATTCATCAACCAACCAACCATCCATCTACCCATCCATTCATCCATCCATTCATCAACCAACCAACCATCCATCTACCCATCCATTCATCCATCCATTCATCCATCCATTTATCAACCAACCAATCATTCATCCATCCATCCATTCATCAACCAACCAACCAACCATCCATCCATCCATCCATTCATTCATCCATTCATCAGCCAACCAACCAACCAACCATCCATTTATCCATCCATCCATCCATCCATCCATTCATCAACCAACCAACCATCCATCCATCTATCCATCCATCCATCCATCCATCCATTCATCAACCAACCAACCATCCATCCATCCAACCATCCATCCATCCATCCATTCATCCATCCATCCATCTATCCATCCTTCCATCCATCCATCCATCCATTCATTAACCAATCAACCATCCATCCATCTATCCATCCATCCATCCATCCAGCCATCCATCAATTCATTCAACCATCCATCCATCCATCTATCCATCCATCCCTCCATCAATCTATACATTCATTCAACCATCCATCCATCCATCCATCCATATGTCCGCCCATACATCCAAGCTTTATTTCCTTTCCATCCTATCCATCCTTATCCATCTGTACATCTTTCCTTCATCTTTTCTGTCCATCCACCACCCAGCCATCCATCCATCCATTCATCCATCCATCCATCCATCCATCCATCCATCCGTGGCTTTCTTCATCCTATAACTATCCACCCATTCACCCAGAAATCTATCACTTGTCTTTCCATCCGTCCATCCATCCATCCGTTCATCCATCCATCCATCCATCCTTCCATCCAAGCCTTATTTTCTTTCCCATTCCTTATCCCTCTTTACATCCTTCCTTCATCTTTTCCATCCATCCACCATCCATCTGTCCATCTATCTATCCATCCCTCCATCCATCTAACTGTCCATCATCTTTATCCAACTTAAGGCACTATAATTTAATCCTCTCTACAGTGAAAAGCTTTCATAATGCTTTGACACTTTCGTTCAGTCTCTCCTGTGTTCTTTCCCGGAGAGCTCACACGACCACCCACATTTGTCAGATCACGATATGCGAAAGAACAAATCCATCTATCTCCATTCTGACGGCACATCAGATGGTGCGTACTCATCATTAAAGTAACAGCACTGGCCCCGGTCCCCGGAGACCCTCTGCACAGCTGTCTGGGCTGACTCCAATTTTATCTCGGGGGTAATACAGTTTCGCTTCGTAGCCCCAAAAACAGTGTGTTCTTAACACACTAGAGGACTGAAAGAGAGTCTCCGCAACAGCTATGCAATTTAGTACTGCAAACCATAATATTTTTGCAGATTTCAGGCTAGAGAAATTGAAAAACAAAAGAAAATGAATGTTCTTCCCCCACACGGTGGGCTAATTTCATGGTTAGTTATTGTTGGTCTGCATGGCTGTTAAAGTATGACGGCGTTAAAAAAGAGCGCATAGCACAGATCTGTTTGTTTTACGCAAGATGAAGTGGGGAGAACGAACCCCTGTAATCCAGATGAAATGAGCAGCCAGATGGAAATGGAATAGTCTATTTCAATTTACAGCAGGGGACACTTGAAAATGGAAAGCTTTCCCTTTATTCATAGCTTGAGGCCCCATTTAAAATATTTCAACTTTGTTTTCTCTGCAGCACGGGGCTTTGAGCTCACCTAAATTAGGTTCCTCTTTTCATTTTTTTTTTCTGGGGTATCAATCAGCTTCTAGTGTTCGCTTTGTCAGATGTGTGTTTGCGTCAAGGACGTTGGCCCTGTAAACTCTGCTGATTCATAAATGATTCATTCTCATATTCTTGGCCATGGCCAGGCTAATAATAGCTCTCGTTCAATGGAATGACCTGAGGCTCCCTTGTGGTTGATAGCTTACCGGTTTGTGTTGCAACTTAATGGAAAAGGAGATCCGCTTGCAAACCCTACCATCATAATGACCAATCAGGCCGAATGATGATTGAATCAGTGGACAGAGGAGTGCATTCCTTTTCGAATACCACATTATGAATCAGCTTTACCCTTTTATCCTGCTTGACCGTTTCAGGCCCCAAGGAGCCTCGAAATGGGATCATGTTTATTATTGTGCTATTCTTATATTTTCAATGATGGTGGTCTTAAAGGAGCTATGTGTAGAATTACAAACCCTACACTTGTTTATCAGAAACTCTTTTATTGTACCTCCGTCTTGCTGGTGTACAGTTAGAGTCCAGCTTCCATCAGTGGTCTGTTTCTGACTACAGATCCTGGATCATTCGGAGTTTTAAATGACTCTCAGCTTGTGTGGCATGGCATTACTTATCGGTTTATTGGTAATGACCAATAACAGCAATGAAATGGATACATTTCTCATTTTCCTTTTTGTAAGCATGAGAATTGTGCAAACTACAGTCCTTGCTTTGCTTCATACACACACTGAGTGGTGGGTAGCCCTGTGACAGGCTAAATAGAAAATATACCATCATATCTAGCACCACATTTTTAATTCTTACAATGTTAGTTTAACGTTTAAATGTCATAAGGAGGAAAAACTGGTCTATCAAGCGGCAATGATGATGAAGTTATCATTTTTCCAACACCGCTAAAAATGTTTATCACCGACTCTAAAGCTCTGCCGCAGGACTGTGTGTGTGGAGAAGCTGGATGCTCTATTTTGGCCTGTAAAACTCTGCGTGAAAAACTCTCTGCCGCAAATCAAACTGTCTTTGGTTTACTGAAAGTTACTGTAAAATTGAACATTGAACATATCAATAGTTATCTATCAATATTGATCTTTTCACTCTGCTTTATCAATTTGTCCCAGCCCTACTCTGGGCCTGTCAGAGACACTGACGTGTGGAAAGACCCCACCAACAGCGTTCCTACCCACTACCTTACTGCTGTACTGAGACTGATCCACCACTCAAGTAATATCTGGTTAATACATTTCTAATTTCAAATTTAAAGTAGTTTTAGTGGTAGGACTGTTTCAGAAACAATGTTGCTAAAGCAGTCTGTAATGTTTAAAGTAGCGTACATTAAAAAATTATCATGTGAAACCAACAGTAATTATAGAGTTATTGATAATGATAATCATAATCGTAGAAAAGTTGGATATAAAGTAATTTAAAAATAAATAACGAAGGGAGTACAGTAAGTTAAAAGTATTTGTAAGTAGTTTAAAGATAGTAAAGCAATTTAAAGATAAATGATGGTGTGAACTCCAGATTAGCATGAGGCTCTACTAAAGTACATACATGACTAATAAAATAATCATAATAAATAATAATAAATACCAAAAATAGACAGTAATAATTATATCAGTGGTCAGAAACTAACCAGTGATAAATGGGGTTGGGGGTTATGGAAGCAATGGAAGGCCTGCAGGTTGGTGTTTCTGATAAAGTGGACAGTGACCTATGCTAGCATCCTAGCTGGCAGAAATCTTAGGGGCAGATTTACAGAATTTCCCCAAACAGGAAGAAGATGAAATGCCCCATCAAGTGTTTAATCTCACTCACAGAACGTTTAACCTCAGCCGTTTCCGAGGGGAGTTGTGACAATGGAATTGTGCCGCAGGCTTTTCTGATGTCTGTTAATTTGTCATGTGATTTTCCCAGGAGTAATGGAAGAATCGAGCCAGAATAATAAATCGCGTGTGCTTTTGCATGTGAACGTGACTCTGAGTGGCTCAGGCCTTTCAAGGCTCCTCAAGGGCTCTTCTATGATTAAGTACCGTTCTCCGCTCAAAAAGCAGCCTGTCTCACGTCAGTAAAGCAGTCTGAGCCACTCGGCCATTCGTTATGTGCGGTTTAAGCCTCCTGCCAGCTCTCGGGTAAACAGAGGCGCGGGTCTCTTTGGAAACACAGAAAGCTGGAGAGTGCTGGAGAGCTGGAGAGTTTATTCAGGCTGCAAAGTGCCTGAATAAAGTCAGTCACCAGCCTTAAAGGCTCCTCTATACATTCTGTAGCATGAAAGTAAATGGCCTTAAATGGATCTGAGCAGCGATAGGTGGGTTTAATGGGCCACGCCGTGGTTCACACAGCTGATATCGCTCTGGAGGAATGTGCTGAGGCAGCAAACTGAGCTCACTGCATCTCCAGCTACGCCCTGCTCACCTAACCCCCATGTAATTTCCACCATGCTAATGTACTGGGTACACTGGCCTAGATCCGTGCTCATATCAAAGGTACTTCATGGAAATAGTGAAGTTCCTCATACTGGGTTCCCTGCAGAACTGCAGAGGAGCTTCCAGTAGCTCTCAGCAGAGGAACTGAAGGCTGTGCTCTTCTGATTTTGCATCTTTTTTGGTCTAAAATATAATGTTGAAGCTAAATCTGAGTGACCCCCCCCTCCTCTGTACTAAATACACTATATAATATACACTAGATGCTCAGGAAGAGAGATGGATATAATACTATACTATAATATATATAGTATAAATACTATAGAAAAATAAATAATAAAATAAAAATAAATAAAATTATGGCTGAAATAATCAACACAAATAGTATAGAGTCTGATGGGCGGGTGTGTCACAGTGGGAGGAGTTATAGAGTCTGATGGGTGGGTGTGTCACAGTAGGAGGAGTTATAGAGTCTGATGGGTGGGTGTGTCACAGAGGGAGGAGTTATAGAGTCTGATGAGTGGGTGTGTCACAGTGGGAGGAGATATAGAGTCTGATGGGTGGGTGTGTCACAGCGGGAGGAGTTATAGAGTCTGATGGGTGGGTGTGTCACCGGGGGAGGAGATATAGAGTCTGATGGGTGGGTGTGTCACAGGGGGAGGGGTTATAGAGTCTGATGGGGGAGTGTGACAGGGGAGGAGTTATAGAGTCTGATGTGTGTGTATGTGATGGGGAGGAGTTATAGAGTCTGATGGGTGGGTTTGTAACGGGGGAGGAGTTATAGAGTCTGATGTGTGTGCGTGTGTGAAAGGGGAAGTTATAGAGTCTGATAGATGAGTGTGTGACAGAGGAGGAATTATAGAGTCTGATGGGTGTGTGACAGGGGGAGGAGTTATAGAGTCTGATAGGTGGGTGTGTCACAGGGGGAGGAGTTATATAGTCTGCTGGGTGTGTGTGTGTGACAGGGGGAGGGGTTATAGAGTCTGATGGGTGTGTGTATGTGATGGGGAGGAGTTATAGAGTCTGATGGGTGGGTTTGTGACATGGGGAGGAGTTATAGAGTCTGATAGATGGGTGTGTGACAGAGGGAAGAGTTATAGAGTCTGATGGGTGGGTGTGTGACAGGGGGAGTTATAGAGTCTGACAGGTGGGTGTGTGACAGGGGGAGGAGTTATAGAGTCTGATGGGTAGGTGTGTGACGGGGAGCAGTAATAGAGTCTGATGGGTGGGTGTGTGACAGGGGGAGGAGTCAGAGTCTGATGGGTGTGTGTGTGACAGGGGGAGGAGTTATAGAGTCTGATAGGTGGGTGTGTGACAGAGAGAGGAGTTGTAGAGTCTGATGGGTGTGTGAGTGATAGGGGGAGGAGTTATAGAGTCTG
>JBBPCZ010120433.1:0-10375 GCA_037974445.1 Brycinus macrolepidotus | reverse complement strand
CTGAGTGTGTTGGGAGGAGGATGCTGAGGAGAGACTATGAGTGTGTTGGGAGGAGGATGCTGAGGAGAGACTCTGAGTGTGTTGGGAGGGGGACGCTGAGGAGAGACTCTGAGTGTGTTGGGAGAAGGATGCTGAGGAGAGACTCTGGCAGGCAGTTGGTGTGAGAGAGGAAGATGCAGATGACAGAAGGAAATGGAGACGGTTGATTCGCTGTGGCGAACCCTAATCGCAAGCAGCCGAAAGTATAAGAAAACTTGTCGTGCATATTCATAACCACATTCACTTTGTGAAACCTTACAGGCCGAAAATAACACACCAACCCACCATGACCAACTATGTGTGCGTGAGGTTGTGTGCAAATGTCCACGACAAGCCCTCTTAGTGAAATAAAAAGATAAAATGAAGAATTCCAAGATAGACTTTTGTAAAGTGATTCAAATGTACACATATGGAACAGTTTAGCTTTGAGATGGACTGGCGACCTGTCCTGGCTGTTCCTCTGTCTTTTGCCCAGTGCCAAGTGAGATGGGCTCCAGTATCCCCTGTCACGCTGGTTAGAATAAATAGCTCAGTTACTGGATGGATGGTTGGATGGATGGATGAGTGAGTGGATGGACAGATGGATAGATGGATGGATGGATGAATGAAGTTCATTTTTGACAGAACCTACGGTCAGTAACTGCTTGAAGTGTTTAAGGGTGTCGCTTTTACCAAGCAGGAAACTGACAAAAAGGAAACAGAAGCTTCTTGGTATAAAAACACAGCCTTCAGCACTTTGGGGGCAAAACTGTCTGAAGACAGAAGCATAACATTACAATCGAAGATGGATGCAAAGACCAGGATGAGACTTCTTTTCACTTTAGTGCTTGGTAAATACAATTTACCTTTTTTACATTGACAGTGTTTGATTATTTCCAGGCACTTTAGGATAAAAATACAGTATCTGAATACATATGTATATAAATAATAATAATCACACATCCTTAATTAAGGTACACAAAACACAAATGCACTGAAGTAGAATAAATCTTCCAGACGCTTATCTCAATCTTTCCGGATCTGAAAATACATGAGATATTTTCAGTTCTTTTTTAAGCTGAGCTCTCAGCCTTATGCAAAAAAGTTGGGACCTTGTTAAATCACATTTGGTAGATTTTCTGACATTTTCATTCACTTTAATTGCTGAAGTTAACACATCAGGAAACCAAAAAATGAAACATGATATGTGGCGTAAAAGTACAAAAGTTATTGTCTATATTTCATGTTTTTTTCCCACTATTACAAATCCAACAAATAATTAAAATGGTGGTCTAAAATGATCAGAAAAGGGCTGTATTTTAGTGTGAACTCTGTAGAGAACTTATTTCTTGATCACTCAGAAAACCAACACCTAATGGTGGTCTTGATGTGAACATGAAGCTCTTTGGACTTGGTCTTGACTAGTCCTGGTCTTAGAATTCTCTTGGACTCGACAAAGGTGGTCTTGACTACAACTCTGCTTTTGAGTTCAGTTGGGAGTGAATTGTTCTCTCTACTAAAAAGATGCTCCAGGGAAATGTGTATCACAGTGATTTTTCTGTTGCACTGGAACATCAGAGAAAGGAAAGACGAAAAGTTAGCGAATGAAAAGGTGCATGTGGTGTGAGATATTTGTGCCAATGGCATGAGTCTCAAGCTCAGTACATGAGAGTTGGTAGTCCTGAAAAATGTCAGTTCAAATGTTCTAAGTAATCCTCTAAGATGTGTCAGAATAGCCCTATACTTTTATGGACAACCGGTTCCAGAGTTGTACCAGGTGAGTAGCATTTGAGAATTTAGCTGTGCAACTTCTTGTGGATTTAGGAGACATAACATGATATGTCATTGCCTTTGGGCAGCTGGTGGCCTAGTGGTTAGGGAGTTGCCCCTGCAATCAGAAAGTTGTGGGTTTGAGTCCCAGGACTGCAAGCTCTCAAAGGTACCCTTGAGCAAGGTACCGTCCCCACACACTGCTCCCTGGGCGTTGTGTTCCTGGCTGCCCGCTGCTTCACTTGGTGAATGGGTTAAATGGGTTTAGTGCAGAGAAAGAATTCTGTGCTGTTCACACTGTGTGCTGTGGTCTGTTCACGTATGACAAATACTCACTTTACACTCCTGCCAGGGCTACTCTGAAGGCATTTATCTACATTCACACAGATGTTTTGGGGATTGCTGAACTTGAGAGTACTGACAGTGGCTGTGAAGATACACTTGTCCTAGTGGGTTTTGATTGTCCTGCAATTCTGTTTCCTTCTTATTTACTTGGCAAAATAAATGTAAAAAAAAAATTGTTACAATATTTGACCATCAAAAAGGGAATTTGATTTCTGCTCTCATTTGAGAAGCTCTAATGTCAAATGAGCATTATGAAAAGATTTATGAGCAAAAATATTGTAAAACACTTTGTGTGACTATATGTGTAACGCCTTCTGGCACATCTCTGCCTGGAAGAAGCAGTTCTGATTTCTCAGCCACACCTCAAGCAGCCACCTGGAACTCTTTGGGACTAAATATTACTATATAACCAGAGCACAAATGCATCATCTTTGCAAAGTCTTGTGTGTTCTTGCCACATTTCGGAGCCTTGTTCATTTTTCTGCTACTGAGATGCTCCAGTGTGTGTAGGTGAGGTTTAAAGTTTAGCGGAGAACCCTCAGCCAATGTTTGCTGCACCTTTTTCCGTTGTATGCTGAAAACACACTCAGATGGCATGCCAGGGGTACATAAGCACATTTTTTGCTTGTTATTATTTTTGAAGGGAAAAAAGCCGTTTAACTGAATAATTTTATGAACCTAGCAATTGTGGCCAGCTTGCTTCATACACTTTACTGTCTCGCTGAAAAGCTACGACTGACATCACTGGTTCAATAAAAAGAATCTCTTCTTTATTTTAGTTGCCAGCGTTCTTACTGCTTCATCATTGGCTGGTAAGTTTCCTTGTCCTTTCTGTATAACAGTGGATTTAACATGAATATACATATAGTGAATAGAGTGAAATCTGATTACTGAATGTAGTGTGCCTCCTCATGTATCATCATCGCATTAAATAGGAACTGGAAAAGGTTCATGCATCTTGTGCAGAAATGTCTAGAATGCAAAGTTAGGACTGGAGGCAAAAAACGGCTAATAAACACGCCCCTGATTCTCTTTTTGTATCAGCCCGCTCCAACATAAGACTCGTCAATGGCAACGGCAACTGCTCTGGTAGAGTGGAGGTCTATCATGATGGCCAGTGGGGAACAGTGTGTGATAATAACTGGGACATGAGTGATGCAGAAGTAGTGTGCAGAGAGCTGGGATGTCGCAAAGCTGTCAACGCCCCTCGTGGTGCCCACTTCGGTCAGGGAAGTGGCCCAATACTTCTTGATGATGTTGGTTGTTCTGGAAGCGAAAGTACCCTCACAGCATGCCGTCATAGAGGATTCAACAACCATAACTGTGGTCATGGTGAAGATGCTGGTGTCAATTGTTCAGGTAAGGTAAAGTTCAGTCTTTAAATATGTAGTGATCAATACAGCTTGGGTCAGGAAAGCTGAGTGTTTGTGGTGTTTTTGCTTTTACAGCTTACAGTTTTTTATACATTATTCAGAAATAAAAGAGCTGTTGGCCATTCATAATGAGGAGGTCATGTCCTGTTTAGTGGGACCGTAATAGTAAACGTAAACCCTTTAAGGAGTGTCTGTGTAAAAGAAGCAAGGCCTGAACTGTCACACGGTGGCCAGCTAGCGGGTTCTTAGAGTAGGCCAGGAGGGAAAACTGACAGGATCATGACGAAATGTGATGAAAGGAAATCCTCCCTCTACTAAAATTAGGATTTAGGATTGGCAAGGATTTCAGCTCATCTTAGCAAAGAATCAAGTGCTTTTAAAGAGACTTTTTTCCTTTCTTCGTGTGTTTACACTTGCACTATGAGGACTAAATTGGTAACAAAGCTACCCAAACTCAAAACCAACAGGAAACTCCAGACACCATTTGTACTTGGCTGTCAAACAATTCAGTGATGAACAGCTGCTTCTCTTGCTTTTAAATATGGAGCTGCCCAGGAGAATTGGGTAACCTATGGATTACTTGTCCTGTGTCTCCCCCTGCTGGCTGGGAGGTGTCGAGCAGCTTGCCCAGAGTTGAGCCTGGTTGTCTGACTCCATCTGTGTCCTTTCATGGTCTTATGGTTAAACACCTTCAAGGCTTATTTTGCACACCTAGCCTGTCTTTTTGTTGAGTCTGTATCTGCATATTCAGTTAGAGACAAGCCAGAATTATTTATTTATTTGTTCATTTGTTTATCTATTTATCAATTCATTTATCTATTTACTTATTTATTCATCTATTTATTTATTTATTTATTTACTTAGTCATTTGGGGTTTTTTATGTTATGTAGTAGACTATAACTTTATATGCTAAATTACACACTTGGTTAAACATGTTTAGAAATGGCCACTTCACTTAAACAGTTAACACCAGGAGTTGATTTGCCAAGCTACAAAGCTTACAGGTTACTGTGGTTAAATGATTATGCTTTCATTTTATATTAAACTATGTATTATGAAACCAGAATTGGTGGTACTGATGTGTACTCTCATATAATTCTCTTAACTTGTCTGCTGTTAAATAAAAACACTTTTAGCTCCCCTGCTGCTGAACTCTTGGGCGTGACAGTGAAATGTATAGCAACATGTGCTATATTTTGTTTGTTGGTCTCTAAAGTCTGAACCTTAAAACTGTGGTGATTTCTCCCTCAGCATCACCAGTTCCCTTCATCAGTGCTGGAGTGGCTGCAGTACTATTACTCATATTAGTGCCCATCATTTTCTTCTTGAAGAGATACAAAAAACAAAATGTTCAGATGGCTGTGAAGACTGATCGACATTGTGAGTACTTTTTGTTTTGAATTAAACTATATTTTCATTATGAGACTCCCTGGATTCACATAATATCTGATGCTGGTGTGGCTGCTGTCACATCCTTAGTTGGAGATTCCCCTCCTTACCTGCAGCAGTCACTCTCACCAGAGTGCTGATCAGTGGACTACATGTCTGAATCATGTTCTCAACATGTAGCCTGTATGTTATTACAGCCTTTGTGAAGTCTTGTTTCCCACCATTTTTGCCAACACTAACATTGTTTTTAAGAAAGGGCAGAGCCAGCTTTACCTACTGAGGAGGCTCAGATCTTTCAGTGTTTGTAGGACAATGCTGACCATGTTCTATCACTCTGTGGTAGAGAGTGTGGTGTTTTTTGCAGCTGTGTGCTGGGGCAGTGGGGTGAACGCAACTGATTCCAACAGGCTGAACAAGCCTGGGTGTCAGACTGGAGACCCTGGCGGAGGTGTCTGAGAGGAGAATGCTAAAGAAGCTTCTCTGCATCATGGACAATCTGTCACAGAATTAAGAAACCTACCGATACACCTGTGTAGTGTGGAGCATGAACCCAATCGCGGAGTCACACGAGAGAGTAGATAATCCACGCGCTTTGATCTGAGAACGCTCCCTCAAAGAGTAAAGATTCCCACCGGAATGCACATTCACACACAAGAAGTGGTATGAAACTTGAGTACTCACGGTCTTGGAGAGATGAATCAACAGAGTGGCGATGAAGACTCAATGACTGAGCACTGGTTACCTCCGTTCCTTGTCTTACGCGTCACATGACCCATGTGTGTGACAGTACCCCCCCTCTCCAGGACCGTCACCAGACGGACCCGACTGGGAGGATACCTGGCGACGATAGTCCTGAATTAAAAATGGATCCAAAATAAACAGCCCAGGCACCCAAGACTGTTCCTCAGGGCCATAGCCCTCCCAGTCCACAAGGTACTGGGTGCCACTACCCCTAAGACGAGAGACAAGGATGCGGCAGACAGTTTACAGACAGTATACACAGGACCACCATCCACAATCCAAGCCTGGGGGTTCAACGGTGAGCAGAAGAGTGGTTTAAGAGGTTGGTAACCGTAGCATACCTCAAACAGACTGAGCCCAGTGGCTGATGATGTTTGGAGGTTGTGGGACAGCTCAGCCCAGATGAGGTAGCGGGCCCAGGAGCGCTGCCGATCCACCACAAAGCATCTCAAAAAACGCTCCAGCTGTTGGTTGGTCCGCTCCGTCTGACCATTCGTCTAAGGGTGGTATCCTGACGACAGACTGCAGGAAGAGTCGATCAGATGGCAGAAGGCCTTCCAGAACTTGGCTGTGAGCTGGGGCCCTCTGTCCGAGACAATGTCCTTGGGGAACCCATGCAAACGGACTACATGCTCTAAGACTAATTCTACAGTGATCTTGGCAGAGGGGAGTCCGGCAAGTGTCACCAGGTGCATAGCCTTGGAGAAACGATCCACGATGGTCAAAATGGTTTTCTTTCCATCAGACTCTGGCAGACCAGTAATAAAATCCAGCGCGATGTGCGACGAGGGGTGCCACGGGACTGGAAGAGGCTGTAATTCCCCTGAGACTGGATGATTAGAAGTCTTCGCCCTGGCGCACACTGCGCAAGCCTGGATGAACTTCTGGACATCTTCAGCCGAAGAGTAGTTGGAACAAAAAGTCGTCCAGGCGGGGTCTCTGCTGGAGGAGGTTCCAAGACGTGCGCCTGGTGGATCTGAACCTCCAGCTCCCATCGAAGAGGCGACACGATGATCCTAGATGGTAGGACAGGCGCGGGGTCCGTCCGGTGTCCTTGCGCTTCACATTGATGGGACAGGGCATCTGCTTTGATGTTCTTCGACCCCGGACGGTACGACAGATGGAAATTAAATTGCTCAAAAAACAGAGCCCACCGTGCCTGTCAGGGATTCATCTGCTGGTACAGTACTCGAAATCTTACGCACAGCAATGTCAGAGCTACAGTTATTTTGCTACAATAATGTTCTGTAATTTTGTTGCACCATTGTTTATTGTCTATTTTTTAAATATTCTCTATTGTCTTCTCTTTTATTCTTCTGTTGCACTGAGCATGCAAATGGCAAAAGAATTTCCCTAGGGATAATTAAAATTCTTTCTTATCTCATCTTATCTTATCTTATCTTATTTGCAAGCTTTGATATTTCATCATTCGGTTTAACCTCAACAGGACAACAGACCATGAAGTGCAAATGCTTTAATCATATAAAGTTTTTTTTTTTGTCTCAGAGTGTGTGTTACTGTTTTGAAGTGAGTTCATGATGTTTTGGTGCTGAAAGAAAAGTGTTAGATGTTTTGTGATGTTTTGAATTATTAAAACAAACACTTGTGTAAGTCTGCCATCTTAGTTTTGTTGTACATTTTTACAATTGACTAAAACACTTCTGCAGCTCCTGCAGTTCACAAGATTTTGGAGTGAGTTCATTAGAATTCGCTGAAAGTGTTGAGACCAAGGTTTTGCTGATTAAAACATTGGTTTTGTTTTATGAGCAAATATTGTATTTGTTTTTTTATAGACACAAACGTGTCCACTAAGCGGTGTGCAGCAGAAGGTTAAGAGCACTGGCTTTCTGCTACTAATAGATTTTTTATAGAATCTAACAAGTCCTACTCCAAGGCTGAACATCACTTTTACAGTCATCATAAAACACTGGTAACCAATTCCATTTTTCATATTACGGTAAGTTTGTCGTTATGCAGGTGTCAAAGACCAGCACTGCACTGCTGAAGGGAACAAGATGGATGATGATGATGATGATGATGAAGATGATTATGAAAATGCAGATTCAGACAATTCTGAACAAAGCTACATCAATGTGAATGCCGATATGGAGAATATGGCAGTTGGTAACGCCTATACAGGTAAACAAAACATTATGTAAACTATGTAGGACAGTGTTTGGAACTTAACTACTGGTATGTTTGAGTATCAGTAAAAGAAAGAAAGACTAATAAGACACTCTTAAATTAAACTGAAATGTTTTGTTTCTTGTCAACAATGTACATCACATTTAGACCTAGGTGTATCTGCTGTAACATCTGGTTAACCAGGTAAACATTTTATTTTTTAAATGTATTTTGATCTACAGGTGCTGGAAACAGGTACGGGTTTACCTCTGCGGGACCGGAGACAGACGATGAGGAGGATTATGAAAATACGGAAGCCGCTGTCCACCAGAGGGAGGATTCAGATGTCTCAGAACAGGACTACATCAATATAGACCCTGATGAACAGAAAACGTCAGAGAACAGTGACTATGAGGACGTTGTGTAGTGCAAATGTGGAGCAGTCTGACGGACAGTCTGTGGAGTAGTTTGCTAAACTTGATTGATATCAATGGAGTCTCACACTGAGCGTGAGACTCATTGTTGCAGATATCTAATGCCACACGTGCCAATCACAATGGAGCCATGTTTCCCTCTTTCAGCCAACTCCATTAGCATGCGGCTTAATTACTGACCAAATCATCTCCAGACATGAGGTTTTTGCTTTCTTACCTCAGAGTTGTTCTTTGTTGTAAAATCGTGTTTTGCATAAAGTCATCCAGTAGCTCAGGACTGCAGGTATAACGCATGTATAATAGAAAGGCGACTTCTCCCTCTGTCTCCCCAATTAGTGTAGAAGAAACTGTTCAGTTCAGTTACAGCTTATGCTGGATAAACTGAGGAACACAAAAGCACAATCTTGTGAGTTCCATGTTATTCTGCATTGATATTTACGCCCTAATAAACAGATACACACATATAAATATATATATACATGCACACACACATTGATCAGCCATAACATTAAAACCATCTGGCTAATATTGAGTGGTTCCCCCTCATCCAACCAAAACAGCTCTCACCCATTGAGGCCTCGACTCAGAAGACCTCTGAAGGTTTTGATTCTTGTTGGTACAATGCTGTCCAACACGTGGCAACACCCCCAGAAATGCAATGCAAGCATCCCATCGCAGTCTGTCCTAAAGGCTATATAACAAGCAGGTCAGCAACCCCCAATTTCTCTCCTGCAGGGTTTGCAAGTCAAGGCAAATCTCCCAAGGGAGGCCACTTTCTGACTAAAAGACAAAGAAACTCACTTTTGTTCCAGAGAGAACAAAAGAACTTAATTTTCACTAACTTAGGTAAAATTTAGCTTAGAAGTCTTAATATCTGCACTGTCTCCAACAATCTTTATCATCAAAACAAAATATGAATATGAATATTACACAATATGCAGATTAGTATGAACATTGAGACAAATATACAGATACGTATAAGCATACGTGTATATATATAAATATATGAGTAAATATAGGTAAAAAAAATATGTAAATGAATGAGTAAAAACATGGAGATAAATATTAGCACAAATACGGAGTAAAAATATACCCATAAACATGAAAAAATTTGTATATATTTTGAGTGTAAATAAGGAGATCAATTTGAGTATAAAATTTTTATTGTAAATGTGAACTATAAATGAGTACAAATATGGATATAAATGTTAGTATAGATATTATTATTATTATTATTATTATTATTATTATTAATTATTATATTATTATTATTAAATAATATTGTAAATATGGAGATAAGTATGAATGACCGCAAATATGGAGATAAATACAGGGTAAACATGAGTATAAATATGGAGTGTATGGATTATGTGGACTATATATATTAGTGAAAATGTGAGCATGAATAAGGATTTAAACATGAATAAAATTGAGTATAAATATGGAGATAAACGTAGTATTAATAAGAGCACATATATGGAATATAACTTTTGAGTATACATTTTAGTTTAACTGTGAGTGTAAATGTGAGTATAAATGTGGCAATGAATATTGAATGAATAATGAATGTTGTTAGAAATGGGGGGGTCTCCCAGTCTGGAAGTCTAGGATCCAGATGCACAGGCAGGTGTTCAGGGCCAGCAGTTTTAGCTTTCCAATCAGATGCTGAGGAATGATGGTGCTGAATGCTGAACTGAAGTCTATGAACAGCATTCTGATATAAGTTTTCTTGTCCAGATCAGCGAGGGCCAGGTGAAGGGTGGTGGTTGTTTCTCACTTGTGTTTATTAAAAGGTGCGGACTCACTGTTCCAGTTTGTGTCATTTTATTCCACACATTAGTTACAGTCAGAACAGTCACACGGGCATCAGTGCTCTCAGCTTCTCTCTACAATCTTTGTTTGTCACCCCCTATTCTGTCCCTGTGGGAACATTAGCTTAACACATAACAATCCTATTGTTACATCCCTTTTCCTTTGTTTTTGAAGTTATGACCTCTGTGTAAACAATGTGTCTCCGAACTTCATTTACTCAATCTGTTGCACAAACAAAATCTTTTTTCTTTTTTTTTCTTCTTCTTCTTCTTTCTTTCTTTTTTTTTTCCATATAATTACAAGTGAAACATACGGTTGAACATGTACACATTAAGAAATGTATTACAAACCCAGAACATCATATACAT
>JBBPCZ010120432.1:0-10375 GCA_037974445.1 Brycinus macrolepidotus | reverse complement strand
AAGAATAGCAACAGGATAAAATTAAATGTTAGACGCCGCTCACTGGTGAGTTGTGCTATTTTTAGAACAGGTCCGCGAGCTACTCATGTGGTTCTTGGGGGCACCCTGGTGCCTGCGGGCACCATGTTGGTGACCCCTGATCTAATCTATATGAGTTTGCTGCCAGCATGAGTCAAGTGCGGAATGTTGTTCTGTGTTTTTTTTTTTCTTCTTTTACTGCTTTCTTCTTGTCAGTTACCCTTGTGCAGAATGACAATGAAAATATAATCACCAAAAAAAAAAAAAAGTCCTTTAATATCCAGTGTGTTGCGCTTGTACGCAGCTAATCGATCAGATGATCACGTATTGGTCGTTTGATAAAAAATCGATTTTTGTGGTCGAGTCCCCTCTGTAATATATGGGGAGAGAGACAGGACAGTCTAGTCCCCTTTAAAATGTATTTCGGAGAGAGAGTCTGTGACATCACAGGTAAGGAGGCCGGAAATGGACACACACAGCAGACTCATAAACAGACTTCAAGACACTAAAGCGCAGGTCGGTTATTTAAAAAAGACGTGTGTCACTTTTTGTTGCGATTTAATTAGAAACAATCAGCCCGTGAACGTGGCTATGTGTGCTTTCGGCCTTCCTTAACCATAAATGTCTTGGTAAGAGACAGTGAGTTAACACCCCCTCGGTGGTTCAGCAGTAAAACGTGGTACTGAATGAAGAGAGTCAGAAGAGGCCCTGGTTCGAATCTATGCTGCGAGTAGTTTTTTTTTTTTTTTTTTTTAGCACAAACTTTTTTTGGCCATAAAACCAATGTGTGTCTCCAAACACTGGTTTATAGTAACCATGCAATCACACTTTGCATTTTCTCACGGAAATGTAATCTAGTTTTAAACACCATCCCATGCTTGTATGCCATGCTTACCTTGCTGACGATGAAGAGTTCCTCCCTCTTTACCACTCCTTGGTCAATCATAGCATGGACCCCAGCCCCAACCTCTGTCTCATTCTCATAGACAGGGGCCCCATCCATGTGGCGGTAACCAGCCAGGATAGCTGCCTTTACAGCTTCTTCTACCTGTCCTGTGGAGGCCTGTGGTGAAAGCAGCGGTCACCTCAATACTTAAACTACCACAACACTGCAACGACTAATGTTGACTGTGCTCAGACATGCTGAGTCCAACTGTCCAGCCACAATGTTAGACTTTAAAACCAATGAAGTCTGGTGAAAAATCAGTTTTTCACACTTCTCCATTTATGCCAGATGTGGCCGATCACCCGAGACATGTGTGGAGTCCAGATTTTGCTTCTTTGGTTTAGGACTGGAGCACTAACACGAAGTCAATAGTCACCCAAATCTTTTCATCTCCAAAACTTCTATGGACCCTCAAACCGCATCCAGCTCTTGATTAAAGTGCGGCAGACCTGTGGACGTGGTTTAGGACACAGTATGATTTACGGTGAGCGGCAAAAATGAGGGCTGCTGGTAACAAAGCAAGACTGGTTTGGAATCACATTCCTCCTTATTTGTGACATCACAGAAGCTGACTCTAGATCAGTGCTTCTGCTCCTGAGGAGGTTCGTGAAAACAGACCCTGTTGTGTAAAAAGGCACTGCAGCGTTCGGCTCCACACTGAAGTTCAGTTCATTTTTACAGCTCACAGTAAGTCATACTGTGTCCTAAACGACGACCACAAGTCTGATCCACCTTAATGAAGAGCTGGATGCAGTCTGAGCAGGTTTTTGGAGTGTATAAACAGAAACGATTAAGGTGACTATTGACTTCTAGTAGTAGCAACATTAGCTCCAGTCTTAAACTAAAGAGGAACAATTTCGTTCACTAAACACATTTCGGCTGGTCGACCACATCTGGGTTATGTGGAAAATTGTGTACAAATTATTTTTCCTGTAAAATCAACACCACTTCTTATTCTGTGTAGGGTTGTGACATGCTAGTACTGGGGCTGGGGAGTTTCAATGCATGTGACTGCCAACAGGATACAGGATCTACTGAACATATTTCATCTGTTATGTAATTTCAGCAGCTGGAATTTTACAGTCTCTTACCTTCCATGTCCCCAGTCCTACAATGGGCATTTGTGCTCCAGTATTGAGGGTGATAGCAGATGCCATGCTAAAGCAGTTCTTCTTTACCTAGATGTTCTGTAGAGAAGTAGCCTTAAAGTTATGACTCCAGCAGCACTTTCTCTGCTTCTTCACACTGGCAGCTCTCCCGACCACAGGCTGGCCGATTTTGATTGGACAGGTCTGGAGACCATCTCTTTGGTCCCTGAGTGTTTGAGAGAAGAGGGGGAGGAGATAGCAGCCAGGCCAGGAGAATGAAACTAACTGAAGAAACAGTTCAAAAACTGCTTATCAGTCAAAGTTTACCATGGGTTACATGGGAGACCCAAATTCTTTTAACCTTCTATACCATAGAGATAAAACTGATATGGCCACATAAATAGAAAACTCACTGCACTCTTTTATGGAAGCCTCCATTCATTATCAGTTAATGTTTTACAAACTATGACTCGGCCGTTCTGGAAAAGACTAGGTCATGAGTCCTACACAAATTATGGCCTTTTGCTTCACTGTGGTTCAGGCTTGGACTAATGGCTCATGCTCCACTTTAACACTCATTATCCAATCATGAGAAACCGACTCTAATGGCTGCATCGCAGCTTCTTCTGCCTAAATCATCACTACCACTTTACATTTGCCTGTTTTGAATATAACTTTTAAAGAAGCAGCAAGACTCCCTTTTTAATCTGAAGCCTGGTAGTAGCCTAGTGGGTAAAACACTTGCCTGTGAACCTGATGTCCACAAAGTTGCAGGTTCAAACCCCAACTTTCTACCGTTGTGTCCCTTAAGCCTCTGTTACTCCAGGGGGACTGTCCCTGTAACTAATGATTGTAAGTTGCTCTGGATAAGGGTGTCTGCCAAATGCTGTAAATGTAATCTGATGGTTACATTAGTAGACCTCTGATGCCTGGAAGCTTAGTTGTGAGTGCCAAAATGGAAATATGCAGCAAGGGGGGTGGTGGTATGTTGGTTATGAACGGTCTGTAAACTCAGTTTTTAACCTTTGTAGCCCAGCAGACAAAGCCTAGACAATGATATTCAGACTGTCAGTTAGGGTACCCTACATATTGGGGGGGCTGGGGGATTGACCCTCCTAATTAAGACATGTTATTATATATTTTCCACATTCATGCCCAAAATAGTCTTATATGATCATTCTTCATAAACTTCACTTTCTTACTTTCAGAGTTTCTGAATTAGATTGTGTCGAGTGTCTATGGAGGGATGTTGACTTTAACTAGTTTCTAACTTTTGCCATAAGTTACAGTTTAGCTAACTAATTTTAGCTGGCCTTAGATAACAGTTCTCCTCACCGAACATCAGCTAACTGATGTTAGCTAGCTAAAGCTAATGTTTCCCCTCACCTAATATTAGCTGATATTTTCTAGCTATGCTAACATTACTTGACTAACCTTAGCTAGCTCAGGCTAACATTTGCCATTCCTGATATTATTTAACTAATGTTATCTAACTAATGTTTACCTAATGTTACCTGACTAATGTTACCTAGCTAAAGCTAATGTTTCCTTTGTTTAGTTTAGTTTAACATTTAGTTTTGAATACATTATAAAACTATTAAATAACTGTATTGTTTAATTTAATTAGTATCACATTTCAAGGTCATCATTTAATACCAATTTCATTAAGATGTTGTCAAACATTAGGAACTGTTAAGGAAGACCTGTGGATTACACTATCAGCAATTGTGCCCAAAATCAATAGTGATGTGTGGGTCAGTTCAGGTAAGCTTACCAGAAGGAATGGATTCATTGAGTAGTAACAGCGATGAAAGTTATCACTTTTCTTATAACAGCTTCAAAGCAACTGCTTAGAAAATTCAACAAAAAGCACAAGGAAAGCCCAGAGCTGAAGCTCTGCAGATGTTGAGGCTCTACTTCAACTTGGAGCTCTGGGCATAAAATAAGAGAACAAACCATGAACAATCAGTGTTGTGTACATGTTTGAAACTCCTCTTTTATTTTGATGTGTTTTTTGGACTGTAACATTTACACTGTACATGAAAAGTCCATAGGCTTCCCCCCCTCCGGCACAAATGGAAATTGTCTAAGTATACAGAATATGTATTTGCAAAATATTTGAGGTTTAAAGTAAATACAATTACATTACTCACTGTACTTTGATAATTCAGACTGCTTGCACTGATGTACGTCGCTCTGGATAAGAGCGTCTACTAAATGCTGTAAACGTAAATGTTGACAGACAAACTCTCGCCCAGTTAAAAGGACTCTTAATACTTCTGTGGTTTGGTTCTTGTTATAAAAAATGTCAATTTTAAGACTGATTAATTAATACATATAAAAAACAATGAGAATAATTTTTAGGTTTTTTTAGAATAGTTTTTTTTATTGTTTCCTAGGTCAAAAAGCACCTTTTAGCCAAGCAGGTCAGGACTGGAGCTCAGTATTCCGTGTTCAGTGAAAAGTCCTTGTGCTTAGAAGCCCTAAATGAGAAGGTAAGAGTGTTATTTCATTTCAAACAGACAAAAAAAAAAGCTTCACATTGTCTGTGACCAAAAGATCCCCAGTCCCTCATTAGTTTTGTGCCACATGGTGAACTATGAATTTGGACACTTTCTTATTGCCTCACTACTTGCCACAGTTCAGCAAAACATCAGTTTTACACTTATGCCACATGTCAACCAGCCAATACATTTGTGGAGTCCAGATTTTGCTTCTTTAGTTTAGAACTTTAGTGACGAGGCCAACGCCACTAACACGAAGTTAATTGTCATCCAAATCTTTTAGATAAATACATTTCCAAAACTTCTTTCAAGCACCCTAGAGTAAGCTTTCCCAGGGAGGCTGGGAACACCACCTCTATCTGGCACTTCACAGCCATGACAGCCCAACAACATTCAAAGCTTTCAGGGCAGATTCCATCCACTCCCTGCGCTTTGCTACTGTGGAGTTTCCTAAATACCTCAATAACTTCAGCCAGGGAGATGGTGAATGGCCCCGTTGAATCCCCCAGACCTGCTTTCTCTGTGGTGGGCATGTCAGTCAGGTTTAGGAGCTCTGCAAAGTGTTCCTTTCCACCGTTCAACCAGTCTTCAGTCAGAACCTCCCTACCCTCGCTGAGAACAGTTGGGCAGAAACCTGCCTGCCCCTCCTGAGTCAGAACCTCTGTGAGGCAAACCAAAAGCCCTTCTGCATGGCCTCCTCAAATTACTCCACATACCGTTAATACAGCCCTTTTGGCCTTCTGGTACCTCCCTGCCAATTCCAGAATCCCTCCTGGGATCACAACTTTTGTTGGCGAGAGGTTCGCGTGAGGGAGATACCGACTAAATATAGTCAACCTCACAACTAAGCACAGCCTTGGGTCTGGAACCAAACTCCTGGATTGGAAGCACAGGAGTCTCTGGAACTTGCTGAGATGTACCGGCAGGCCCAAAAAGTAATTAAAAGTTTTAACTGTACAGAGCTGCTGTTTTTTGTAGTGTTTCTCCACTACAGTTTCAAGAGTCTCCGCTAAGTTTTGTCTTCAGTGGCTCGGTGACCATCATTAAAGTAATATTCTTGTTTCTTAGTAACATGAGCCTTACAATGCACGTTGGTGTACAACCAGCTAATGTAATAACCACCAGATTGGTCAGAAAGAGAAAAATGCCCGAAGTACCATTTGCAATAGTGTCCTAAAATGCAAATAGGAATCCATTTTGGTCACAGAACAAGGCTGAATCTTAAATGGCTCCCTTCCTCTGCAGTGCACAGATTATGAAGTACCAGCCTAAACATCCAAATAGATTACATTAAATGCCCAAGAGATGCATCTGGGATTCAGCCATATGTCACTTTTCTCCCTCTTGGTGCATTTTTGTTTATTATTATAAAAGCCAAACTTTTGTGAAGTGCACCATTTAAGGGTGTTCTTTGAGATTCAGCCACCGTCTCAATACTAACTTTACTCACCATTCCATTTGAACTGCTCTCCAGTTCCTGTTGAAACTCATAATGGTGTTCATGTCTTCCTTACTCAGCTTAAAATCAAAGACCTGTATCCAAAAAAGTGGTATTTACAGCATGATAAAATACATGTTCCTTTATATGAAGATTTACATACCCTAAAACAGTTTATACACTCTGTTACTTGTACCTGGAAATTTTCTTTGATTCTCCCTGGATTGACGGATTTTGGAATAACGGCAACATTCCTCTCAATGTGGAAGCGGATCAGGACCTGATAACAAAGTTATCACTCATAACATCACTCTCTCATTTCCCCCCAAACACCCCCCTCCCCCTCCCTCACTTTCCATTCTACTCCCACCCCATCCTCTCTTTTTTCTACCCCCTCCACTCCCACTCACACATCTATTAATGTACTGATAACATATGTAGGTACCTGAGCTGTAGTTTTGTTATACTTGTCAGCTATGGCCTTGATCTTTGGGTCGTCCAGGAGAGACGGTTCCCCTTCCTTTGCCCTATAAAAAGAGACCCCTCAGTAGAGTCAACACACATTCAGCAATACGTTCACTTCAGTTCTGCGGTGATGTTTGGGTTAAATGCTTAATTACTTAATCACCAAACCCTGGTGGGGTCTGATAAAGGTTTTATTTTTGCCCACCATGGTCTGTCTGGGGACCCCAGAGGGCTGTATGCAGTCACTGAGATGCCCTTAGAGTGACAGTAATTTATCTGCTTCTCCTGCGTCAGATACGGATGGCACTCGATCTGGAGAAGAAGAGAAAAAACCCATCAACTCTTTTCTGGTATAAAACACTGGACTTTCAAATGAATACTGAGCAATAAAGTTTGGAATACAGACTGCAGAAGGTCACCTGGTGATTGGCAGGTTTGTACTTGAGGCCTGGCTTGTTCAGGATGGCTTCAATCTGCTTTTGGTTGAAGTTGGAGATTCCGATGGCCTTGACCAGCCCAGCGTCCACCAGCTTCTCCATTTCCTTTATGAATGTAATTTTAATAATGAATGTATTGTGCTGTTGGCAGAACCTCTTTCACCACATTTAATGGAATGCAAGTGTATACATTGCTTTCACAGGGCAATGATGAGTTTATCTGTTCCACAATAGTCTACAAGAAGACGCAAAATGAAAATAGTATGAAAATTAAATTTAATATTTCTCACTCTTTAATTACCTCCCATGTCTCCAGAAAGTTGCTGTTATCTGGAATGGCTTCGCCCTCGGAATCAAGAGGAACAATTTTTTCTCCAGGCTGTAGATTCAAACCCAGCAGTCAGAACTAGTGCATAGTTAATGCTATTAATATGTTTTACATTATAAATATCTACTTAGCAGCAGTACCTGAAAGCCCATTGGGGTATGCATTAGATAGAGATCCAGACAGTCCAGCTTTAGGTCATTCAGGGTCTTCTCACAAGCTTTTCTAACCAAGGGGATCTCATGGCATGTGTTCCATAGCTGAAAGAAGTTAATATATTCACTGAAATACACGGCCTGCTTTGGTTTGGCTGTAATGTAGTTACTTGTGACTTACAGGACTACAATAATTCTGCAAATTGTCAGTGACTTTGCAGCAGTTGAGTATTTAGGCATGGGCGATATGGGCATCCCCACTAGATTGCATGCCACCCCACTGGTAATTGACCTACATTGGCTACCCGTGGCTGCCCAAATTAAATTCAAAATCTCTAACTCTTGACTACAGAGTGACATCTGGGTCGGCACCCAGCTACCTTCATCCCATCATTCAGCCTTGTGTTCCTACTCGCTCCCTCAGTTCCTCCAAGGAACATCGTCTGGCTCTGCCATCCCTACACACAAGGAGAACCCAGTCCAGACTGGTCTCATTCTGGTTCCCCGCTGGTGGAATGAGCAGCAGAATCCCTCTCTATCTTCAAAACCTCCTGAAGACTCGCCTGTTCAGAGAGCATCTCCTCCCCTGATGATCTATCTGTCTTCTTGCACTACTCTTACATAAAGATTTAGCTCTTAGAACTCTCTCGGTATATTAATATTATTAATATTTTGGCCACAATTGATTTCTCCTGCACTCACCTGGACTAAATCACAGCCAAGACGTTTTTTTGTGGTAACACACTCCTTCCCTTATTCTGTTGCTTAATTAATTGCGCGTGACAGACAAGTATTTTTGATCAGTGATTTCCCAGAAGAGCTTCTTCTCTGTAACAGATCTAGACTCTAAATTCTCTATAACGAATAAATATTAATACAGTTAACATTAATATTTATTGTGTCATATTACTTGTTTTGTTACTTGAATGTCATTTATGTTTAACTCGTAATGTAAAAAATTCATTAAATAAATTACATTTGCAAATTGTGCAGTGGTTAATGGTCTATCAAGTACAGTGCCTACCTTGCTGACCATGAAAAGGTCCTCTCTCTTCACCACTCCTTGGTCAATCATGGCATGGATGGCAACTCCGACCTCTGTCTCATTCTGATAGGCGTAGGCCCCATCGATGTGACGGTAACCAGCCTGGATAGCTGCCTTTACCGCCTCGGTCACCTGCCCTGGGGTGGACTGTATGGAAGCAACACTGTCACTTTAATATTTTAGGTCCTGTAATTTAAACTACCACTACATTGCATAGTTCTGTCTGCTCTGACATACCGAGTCAGAATTCGGTTGCTGAATAGTTGGTATTCAGCAACTAATCTTTAAAACCCCTGATTACATTTTAGTTTAATCAGAGGCAAACTGTGCAGGGCAGTGAGATTCCAGGACTAAGGTTGAGGATCAGTGACTTAAATGCATGGAACTCCCAACAATCACTAAGAACATGAACAAAGTGTCACTCAACGCACTAAAAAGGGAAACAGGGGTGAAAGCTAGAAAAGTGAAAGTGAAAGAAATTATTTTTGCATGAACAGCATTCACTCTTCTGCAACAGTAATCTAAGAGAATAACTGCACGTTTCATCTGTTATGTCTCACAATAATTGGAATTTTACAGACTCTTACCTTCCATGTCCCCAGTCCTACAATGGGCATTTGTGCTCCAGTATTGAGGGTGATAGCAGATGCCATGATGAAGCAGTTCTAATTTATGCAAATGTTCTGTAGAGAAGTAGCCTTGAAGTTATGGTTGCAGGAGCACTTTCGCTGCTTCTTCACACAGACAGCTCCTCCGATCGCAGGCTAGCAGCTGGATTCGACTGGTTAAGTCTGAAGCCCGCCTGTTCCCCCCATGGCTGTGTTCCAAAACCAAGACTGCAGCCAAGAAAGACGGTCCTCCACACTGTCCTGTAAAGGAGCCTTATTGGTATTACATAATGCAAAAATAGAAGGGTCTACCATGACCGCTGTCCAGTCATCGGTGTGAAATTTGATAGAGAAAATACCACTGATGTACATGACAGTAAGTTGGTGAGCTGCACTAATGTGATTGATGTAATGTGACATGAAAAACTGCCCTGCGGTATAAAAAGGGTTCAGCTCGATGTAAGCAGGTTCATTCGGTTTATACCCTCTTAAATAGAGGCACATCTGGAGAAACTGTAGACTGGAGATTTTTATGGTACATTTTACTAGCCTGTTTTCTCCAGCAGCTGTTTCCTTGACCTGTTTCGGTTCAGATCATAGATATCTCTGCTGAAAAAAAAATTAATTAAAACATGACATAAAGATTTAAAAATCTGGTCTCAACAAAGGCAAAATGCAAAATTAAGCTGGTTAGGTGATTATATTTTAGAAAACAGAACAAGCTGCTGTCACCATGTTATGTAATGGGACATAATTATGTTTTAGTCAGTCGTATCTTGTGAAGGGTCTTTAGTACCATTCTACTGAAAACGTTTACTACAGATAAACTACCGCTACGCTGCTTATGTAAAATCTTCTTACCATTAATGTAGCTTAAGGGAAGAAACCCCCCAGGTTAGACACACTCATACTCATTCCTATTTTCTCTCTTGATGAAATGATGGGGCACAACATACAGCTCCGGAAAAAAAATGCAAAAATGTTCAGTTTCTCAGGTTTTATCTTCTATAGGTGCAAGTATGGAACTGAACAACTTTGCCTTAGTTTTTAAGAACTGCTGACAATATTTCTCCTAACCTCTTGGTATGCCCAAATTTTCACATGGAGCTCCTCTTTTTTTTTTTTTATCACTTTCAAATTGTGCAAAATATAAAACACGCTACTCTTCTCTGAAACTCTACTCTTCTTTAACTGTATACCTTCGGGACATCAGTTTACCCTGTACTCACTGATCTACAGCTCTGGAAAAAAATAAAAAATTTTATTTTTTCAGCATCTCTATGAGTGTGAGAACCGTTCCATGCCAGTGTCTGTTAAATTCCTCCACAAGCACCTCATTCTGCTTT
>JBBPCZ010120431.1:0-10375 GCA_037974445.1 Brycinus macrolepidotus | reverse complement strand
CTGAATGCTGAGTGGTTGGAACTCCTTTATCTAGGCTCCTTGTATCTTTAGGCACTTTGCAGCCTGTAGCAGTAAAATATTTGTTCCCATTTCTTTCATTTAATCTACTCCATATGCCAAAGATGAGACAGTTTGAAAACAGTATTTTTGCACCAACAAGGTGATTCAAAGCAAAATATAAAGAAATTAAGGGGGCTCAAGACTTTTTCACAGTACTGTGTTTTATGTCCATTTTCATAGAGATGACTTTTAATCCTGAAAAATGAACATAAAGGCAGTTTAGCTTCACTGCATCTGTCTGTAAGAGGAACATTGCCTTCGAGTGGCCTTTGCTAAAACCCACTCTCGTTATTTTCAGAGGCATCGGCGCAGGAGAGGAGCTCACAGTGCTTTTATGGAGCGCGTGGAGGAGAAGCTCACCAGGTCTTGGATCAAAGCATAATGATTTTTGTTGGTGGAAGTCAAGTCAGACAGAACCGGTTTAAACAGGTGACCTGCCGTCTAAACTGTCTGTCACTCGTCCAACAGGACTTCTCTGGAATTTCATTGTATAAACTTTCTTTATGGAACATAGATTATCCTGCTCCACAGAAAGGACTCAGGTGGGCAAATGGGATGAAATTTATAATGGTTGTTCATATTTTTTAGCAAATAAATGAATAGAAGTGACCCTTGACCTTTGTGATTCTTTTTATTTGGCATTTTGAAAGGTTAGTGTGAATGTGTTTATAGATAAAGAAAAAAAAATAATAATAAAAAAAAAAAAAAAAAAAAAATATATATATATACACTGCATTCAAATACATAGACTGACCTCATAAATGCTCTACAGAATGAATGGGCACAAATCCCCACAGAAACTCTCCAAAATCTTGTAGAAAGCCTTTCAAAAAGAGTTAATATGGAGTAACAGCTTCAACTCTGCCTGAAAGGCTTTCCACAAGATTTTGGAGTGTTTCTGTGGGAGTTTGTGCCCATTCATTCTGTATAGCATTTATGAGGTCAGGCACTGATGTTGGACGAGAAGGCCTGACTCACAATCTCTGTTCCAGTTCATCCCAAAGGTGCTGGATGGGGTTGAGGTCAGGGCTCTGTGCGGGCCAGTCAAGTTCTTCCACACCGAACTCCTGTGGCAATGGGTATAAGTATATTGAATACTTATGCAACCCCTATATATGATTTCCTTTTTAGTTAATTATCTACAGAGAAATCTTTTACTTTGATTTTAGAAATGTATTGTTACAGAATAAGAGTCCACATTAAAAATACTGAATGGAATGGAGTTATATAGTCACTATAAAAAAACCTAATATCACAATGTATTTATTTCATTGAAGACTATTCTTTTTTATTCTTTTGTGAGAAAAAGAATAGCACTGTACCACATGTTGTAAAAATCACCAACCAACTAACCAAGCAGTCTCACAATCATAGATCTAAAATGACTTTCTTTTTAAGAAACACAAAAAACAGTTTTGGCACACAATCTTATCCGTCTGATCTGTACATTCAGACATACAGTTTGATTTTCATGTATTAAAACTGAATAACGGCTTGCTAAAACTGCATTTATGTACGTGAAATTTTTCGAATGTTATAATTAAGTATTAATATGCAAAATTAAAACCGAGGTGCAGAGAAAGGTGCAGCATCAATAAAAACCTGGTCAGAGTGTAAATCAACACAAGAGAAGATTACACAACGGTATGAATGACTGCTTACGTCACGGCGGCTCCACCAATCATTTCGAAGGAAAACAAATAAGCCGGACGGGGCACTAGTGATGGGAATTCCGGCTCTTTTTAGGGATCCGGATCATTTAGCTCAGCTCACTAAGAAGAGTCGACTCTTTTGGCTACCAAAGGGCTCATTTTTACCACCTCTCTCTTTAATGATTCAGACAAATTCAGCTGTTTTAACCTGTGATTAGTCTGTGTGCTCTTATATCACTTACATTATTCCCTGTAATCAGTCTAAACCTCATTATAATACCATCATTTTACATTACATTTGGTATAAAAAGATTCAATGTAAAAAAACAAAACATCAAACACTAGTGCATGTGTATTAAACATTTTATTTGCATTGAACGTTGCAGAGTTTTGCCACAAACAATAAACAGACAGTGCATGTGGTGCTTGTATATAATTGTGTCACAACTCTACTGCTGCTATGATGTCTCTATAAAACACAATAATAAACTAAATAATAAAACGAACAAACAACATTAGTTAGAGCTTGTTCCAGCTGAATGTGGGAATGTGTTTGTTTTTGTTTAAGGTCAGTTTGGCTCCATTCAACCTTTAATGTCTCTAAATAAATTCATTCATTCATTTTCTGTAACCACTTAATCCTTACTAGGGGCGCGGGTACCTGGAGCCTCTCCCGGGGTCTACGGGCGCAAGGCAGGGACTCACCCTGGACAGGGCGCCAGCCCACCGCAGGGTGCACACACCATTCAGTCACACCTACGGTCAATTTAGAATCCCCAGTTCACCTGACGCACATGTCGTTGGACTGTGGGAGAAAACAGAGGTCCTGGAGGAAACCCACGCCGCTATGAGGAAAACATGCAAACTCCACAGACACAGGGCCAGGACCCAGATTTGAACCCCCAACCCTGGAGGTGTGAGGTAACAGCTCTACCCACTGCACCACTTGCATGATAATGTGTTTTCAGTGTTCAGTATAAAAGCTGTTTTGGTTGATATTTAGGGCACTGTACTATAGACTGTATGTATAAGGGGAGTAAATGCACCATTTGAAACAACATTTACAGACTTTAAGCCTTTTTTTTTAATTCCAGAAAAGCGAGGAATTGCAATCACAATATGTAGCAGTAAAACCACAATACTGATATTTTCTCCTATATCACGCAGCTCTAATTTAAAGCTATATGTAAGTAGTTAACAAAGAAATAAAGTGCCTGATACATAAACTTGGGTGGCAAATTTAATTTCAAACATTTTCTGGAGGTTTAAGTTGGTCAAATTGACTCCAGACATAAAATATGTTAGTAAATTTGAGCAGAGCATGAGGGCTGATCAGGTGAACTTTAATTTTCATCCTAATATTGTGCCTTGTATTGAAAACGACTCTTTGAAGTGAACAACTCCCATTGTTTACTTAAAGGAGCTGACTCAAAGATCTGATTCAAAGAATCGACTCAAAGAGCCGACTCTCTCGAGCGAGATTCCTTTCAGGTCCGTGTTGGAGAGGGTGGTGGAGGAGCAGTACCGTCTAAAACAGGAGAAACCTTCACTAAAGACCCTGCGGTAGGTCCAACATTGTTGTTTAATCTTCTTTCATCCTTTATAAATGTCCTAAAGCAGCGTATTAGATTCAAAAGTAGCAGAGAAGTTGTTTTAAACCAGTTTTGACTGGTTTACTGGCACTTTTGAGCTTCTTAGCCGTGCAGGTCTGTGCTAAATAAGTGCCATTTAAGGTTCTACTAGTTATTTAAGATGTATATTCTGCTCTAAAATATAAACTACTGACATATTTTAGAGCTGTAGGAGCTTATTACATCAAAATGTTGTAGGGAAATTGTTTTTAAGTCGTTCTGGCTGGATACCTGACACTTTTGAGCTTCTTAGCTGTGCAGTTATGTGCTAAATTAATGACATTTAGGGTTTTACTGGTTATTTAAGATGTATTTTCTGCTCTAACATATAAAAACTCATATTTTAAGAGCTGTAGGAGCTTATTACATCAAAAGTGTCAGATAAATTGTTTTAAACCAGTTTCGGTTGGTTTACTGACACTTTTGAGCTTCTTAGCTATGCAGTTATGTGCTACATAAATGTCATCTAAGGTTTTACTGGTTATTTAAGATGTACATTCTGCTCTAAGATGTAAAATACTGATGTGTAGTGACAGTATAAATCTGTCTACGTGTTGTTTCCCACGCTGAGCTGACATTTCCCTCTACTTCACTCTATCAGGATCAACAGGTGTTGGCCTGAATGCAGTAAACTGTTCATTAGACTGATTGTATTTGATAAATGGTGATTTTTTTTTTTTTAAATGAACAAACCAGCTAAATAGGCTTTAACCCTCATGTTCTGTTTAAAGTTTACAGCCTTTTGGCCAGTCAGATTACCTTAATGGTGAACATTTGTTCCCTTGAGGTGTCTCTGGATCTCAGGGAAGCTTAATTATCTGAGTTTGAGGATTAGTTTATTCCGTTTTTACACTGATCAAACAAAGCTTCAAAACAGTTTTTATTACATTTTTATTACATTTTTTACTTCATAGTATTATACCTGACATTAAATCAGAAACTGATCTCAGTTTTGTTTCTCTCATATTCAAGCCTTATGGTCCTTATCCAAGAACATAATGGACTTTTTCTACGTGTGGATTGTGAAATACAGCTTGAGGGTTGTGTGGGTGTGTTTGGGACAGACTCATGCAAGGCTTTTAATGTGCTGTACTCATCGAGATGATGTAATGGGCCTTCTTTCTTACATCTGGTTTTTTAGCCCTAATGTTTTGTTGAGATTTATGAACGTCGTTTATGCTTGGGCTCAATTGGACCAGCAACTTAAACCAGAAAATGTCTGAAATTAAAATTGCTCCCCAAGTTTATGGATCAGTTTATGATTGATTGTTGATGACCTGAATAGGTGTTTTAAATAAAATATACATGTAATAAAGCCACCACGGCAGGAAATATCAAAGTTCTGGTGGAAAATGTGTTTCCCCTCCCCCATGTCATATGACCTATCCATGGCTCTCGCACTCCTACAGGTCTGATTATGTTCAGTTCTGGAGTCAAAACAGAGGGAAGTTTTTTGAAAATTATAAAATTGCACATGAGTGATCTCAATATCATCCAAAAACACTGAATGTTTAACGTCTCGAAATAAACCCCAATATAAAAGAAGGGTTATATATGATTATTCCCCTTAAGCATAAGATGTGAACCTGCCTTGCCTATAATTTTCTTTTTTTGATTGTGACGCTGCAGGTTCGGTCTCTGTAGTACAGCTAGTGCAGTATAGTACAGACTGTAATCTGTTCCCTTCATCTATAATTGGTTTTGTTTTAAACTCGATTATATGCCTGGACATGGTATGTTGAACTAAGTCAAAAGGACCCCAAACATAAAAGGAGGGTTAAAAAGTTGTACTGAAATGTGTGGAAAGGTATTTCTGCTACTTTAGTATTCACAACAGTATTTCTCATTGTATACATACTTTCTGAAAACATAATCTGTCTCTGTGCCTGTTATTGTCCACCAAAAGTGACCCTTTTTAATTCTCTCTAAAGAACCTCTGGGAGTCTGAGCATGAAGTTATGGATCTTTACTTGTTGATCTGAGACCACACCAGAAGAACATGGGGAACGGAACATCGGACCAGGGCGGCATGTTTTCAGGTCTTCCCTTCTTCAAGTCACTCCACATCGCTATGCTGGGCCTGGACTCGGCTGGGAAGACCACCGTGCTCTACAGACTTCAGCTCAACGAGTTTGTGAACACGGTCCCCACCAAAGGCTTCAACGCGGAGAAGGTGAAGGTGGCACTTGGAAGCTCTACAGTGACGTTTCACTTCTGGGACGTGGGCGGTCAGGAGAAGCTGCGTCCGCTCTGGAAGTCGTACACGCGCTGCACGGATGGCATCATGTTCGTGGTGGACTCAGTGGACGCAGAGCGGATGGAGGAGGCCAAAACAGAGCTGCACAAAATCATTCGCTCCTTAGACACTCAAGGCGTGCCTGTGCTTATCGTCGCAAACAAGCAGGACCTCAGACACTCCCTGTCTGTGGTGGAAATTGAGAAGATGCTGGCGCTCAAGGAACTGGGAGCCACAACGCCATGGCACCTGCAGCCAACCTGTGCCATTATAGGCGATGGACTGAAAGAGGGGCTCGAGAAACTCCACGATCTGATTCTCAAGAGGAGGAAAATGTTACGGCAGCAGAAAAAGAAGTGAATGGAAAGTGAATGAGGTTTGATGTGACCCTCTTTTTTTTTTTTTTACATGGGTTGACTGAGTTTTATCAGTTTCATGGACTGCATATGAAAGCCCATGGTCTTCTAATGGGGAGACGACAGTGGAGGACACTGAAGACGTTGTCTGTGGCTGTAACAGTAGTGCAGAGTTAATTACTTGATTTCACTACTTGATCTATAAATATATATACTGTATATTTCCTACTTGAGAAGTGCAGACCTGTCTGAAACCTCCTGATGAATGTGTGATGGAAATGTGTGTGTGTGTGTGTGTTTGTGTGCGCGTGTGCATTAGTCATGAAAACAAATTTATTTGCGAAAGTGAAAGTTCCTTTCGGGAGTAATGGGTAGATAAGAACACTGTAGGTCAACTAAACAACAGGAATCCAGACAAGCTTCTTTAATTCACTGTTTTTTTTTCTTCTAAAGTTATCATACCTGTTTCATTTTATATTTAGTAAGACTTAAGCTTTTTTTTCCCCCCACTGAAACTGCTTTTATCAGCTGCTTTCTAATTTCCCTGCCTTAGCCTAGTACTCTTTCCCAGTTTTCGTAAATAAATAGGTTGTCTACAGCACTTTAGATGTCGTGATCTGTTTGACTGAATTCATATGAAATCGTAGTTTGGAGCTTGAGAGAAAAAAAATATGTAACATATGAGTTTTAGCCCGAAATGCATTTATTTGAAGTAAAAATGTATAAATAAATTAATCTGTTCATAATACTTGAAGTCTCAGTGTTTGTATGTGTGTACTTTTGAATTTTTTTTGGTGTCCCTTTTGACAGATGTTTAACGGTCACACCCATGTTGGCCCGAGCTCCGCAGAGTTCGCTCCCTCTTCGGATCTGTTTATTTGCTTTTACTGTGACGTGCCCTATAGACTTTGATATATGCTGGACAGGGAAGCAGAAGTTGCCTTTTAGTCCTGAAATCTGTCTTGTTTCTGGACCTAGAAGGTAAAAAAAAAGCAGCTATTTTGAAGGCTGCAGACCCAAACCCACCACTCCTGATGGACTCTAATGCTAAAGTAATGAGGGCAAAGGGAGGGGGTTGGTGAAAATTTGGTTTCTCCACTGCCACTGTGCATCACATGGCTCCCTTTGTTCCTGTTACACCCCATAAATCCAGTGCGACACGGCCTCTCCACTCTGTTCCACTGAAGTGCCATGAGAGAGAGCCGTGCAACGACTGGCTTCCTTTCCCACACTCACTCTGCTGATCCCAACAACCCACCGTCACACCTGTTTATCTCTGGTTTAGTCTCTGTCTGTGTAATATGAGTAATAGCTACCTTTTAAAGCCTTTTTCTATCTCAGATAGTAACTATTATTTGTAAAATCTCAACTAGAATTTCAATTAGGCCTTCAATTAACAAGTCTACAATTGATTAATTGGTCCATTATTGTTTCAATAATCCAAAAAATAAAATACGCTACTAATTTAACAGTGAACACTAATTTAACACTGCACTTTTTATTGAAAAAAAAAAAAAGGTTTTTTCTCTTTAGCAATGCTCTTTCAAATATAAAGCACCTACTGTGTCTGATAAGTCATATTTGCGAATAAAACTGGGCTTTTATGAAGGTAAAAGTAAAGGGGGCATTTAGCAGACGCCCTTATCCAGAGCAACTTCCAGTCATTAGTTACAAGGACAGTCCCATCTGGAGCAACTGAGGGTTAAGTGTCGTACTCAAATACACAATAGTAGAAGGTGGGGGTTTGAACCTGCAACTTTGTAGTCATCAGGTTCACAGGCAAGTGTTTTACCCACTAGGCTACTACCACCAGTTGCTTTTAGCAAGATTCAAGATTCAAGATTTTGTTTATTGTCAATACAGCAATATACTAAGTATACAGTGTATTAAAATGTCATTCCACACAGGCCCCCCATGGTGCATTTTACAGAATATCAACAATACCAAAATACCAAAATAAAAATATAGGGCAAGAGATATACACATAAATATAAATCTAACTAAGTTTTTAAAACAAGACAGGGAGAATACAAAGTGCGAGTGCGCAATTATAGTAAAGTGAAATGTGCCGCTGGTATTTAAAATACCAGGATTCAAGTTATGGTTGGGAAACTGTTGACATACAGTTGAATCAGTGAAAGGTGCAAAAACAAAGGAATGAATTATCCTCCCTAAATTAAAGCAGAGCTGACTGAGAAGTAGGCAGTGACTCTCTACATTGATGTTTCACCACTCTCCACTTTGCTTTGGTTACTCATTGAGCTTCAGCTGTAGATGCAACAGAGAGAAGTCAAAGTACAGTTTGTTTTACACAAACTACAGTAAATCATCTTTTAAAATGATATTTGTATAGTTTTGACACTTTATCCCTTGCTCTGCACTGCAGTCAGCTCAACAGTAGATAGGAGGTGTAAGGGCTGACAATTGAACTAACTGGGAAATATATATATTTTTAAATTATTGAATCAGTTTGTCAGATAAAGGTAAGTTTGGATGACAGAGTAGATACAGTTGTCAGATGGCATGTTAGAGAAGCCAATTTAGAGAAGCCAAAATATTAAGAAGGAAAAACATTACAATATTATTGTAAATAATATTTTAAAATTCCCAGCACCAAATTCCATTTATGTGTAGTACTAACCCATGACCTACAGAGAGTTTGTGAAAAGACGGAGCTGCACAATATTCTGTCTGTTTTGTTTTCGCGATATCGGTCTCTGCAGTACTGACATCACAGAAGGCTCCAATATGCAAATGAGCCACTAACCAATCACAGTGTTTCTGACAAGGTGACCAATCACAGCCCCAGGTGAGTTACTGGGTGTTCTGATGAATCGAGGTCTTCATGTAATCCAACAAAAATCTCATTTTTAACCGTTAAAGGTGTCGGCGAAATGGTGTATGAAGAGACGGAGCTAATTTTTGGTAGGCTACATAAAGAGATCTATTTTAATGTGTTTTTTTTTTGTGACATCACAAAATCTCTGATTTGAAAACAAGCTGATTTTGTAGATTTTGTGCTATAAATGGGCTGTATGAATATACATTTTGAAACTATACTGAAGATGATTACCTTAACTATACTGAACGACACCACAATTGCAAGGTATAATTTCAGATTCTGATATTGTGCCCATATCATGCAGCTCTAGACTGAATAAGAAAACTCTGAATTACTTATGGCAAATGGTGGGCCAGTGGTTAGGGAGTTGCCCCTGTGATCAGAAGGGTGTGGGTTTGAATCCCAGGACTGCTAGTGGCACCACTGAGGTACCCTTGAACAAGGTACCGTCCCCACACACTGCTCCCCGGGTGCTGTGTTCCTGGTGAATGGGTTAAATGCAGAGAAGAAGTTGGCGCTGTTCACACTGTGCTGTGGTATGTTCATGTACGACAAATGGACACTTATCACATTTTATTTTTTGTAGGTTCTATATGGAACTGAACTCGTGTCTCTTCTTCCCTGTTCCTCATGCCTAACGCAGACTGAGCTGGGGGACAGGCCGCAGAGCTGCATTCCTCTAAACCTGGCCTCTGAAGATCTGTGAGAGGACAGGCTATACTCTGTGCTCGTCCTGTGCCCCTGTATCATCGTGCAGGCCTGTTATCAATAGATTCATTTTCCTATTGTGAGGAGAAGATGCACATTTACATCTGAATCGCCGTCTCTCACATCCTTTGGAACATGAGCCGTGAGAACTCTGCCACCTGCGAGGCTGTGCTGTTCAACGTTCAGATTCATTTTTCATTCCAGAAGTGTAAATTGCAAATTTGGGTTCATTTTCATAATTGTAAAAGGGATATTTTTATTATTGCCATATGGGTGGTATTAATTTTTAATTAATTAAGCCCCTCTCACCCCAGTAACGAGTGCAGGCCGGCTGCATAGACTGGAGTGTCTTTGTTCTTTGCTGAAAGCGAGTTCTATTTAAAGTATATTAGAGCCTGCAGGTGTGGGCGATATGATATCTGGGGCTGGATATAGTTCAAATGTTCAATGCAAATAACTTTACTTATTTTGGAGACCTTCGATTAAAAGCAAAAATTACAGAGGTAAAAGGTCATATATTGATTTAAAGCAAAATATAATATTTTAAAAAATCCAAAAAGATATTTTGTATGGCTATAAAGTACAGTTTTGGAAAACAAAAATAGCATGATATATGATCTTTGTATCTTAAGTATTTATTTATTTAATTTGTCTAATTAGTTGGCTAGTTAGTTTATTTTTCCACCATCAAATCAATTGGTTAATTAGCAGTAATAAGTAAATAGTCCTTGATTTTAGTAGACTGTACATTTTAGTACATTTTAGAATATATAAGTAGGGGCGGGGCCAAACTTATTAAACTACTTATGCTGATTAAACAGAATAATACAAAATCTAATATGATCATCTCTCTCTCTCTCTCTCTCTCTCTATATATATATATATATATG
>JBBPCZ010120430.1:0-10035 GCA_037974445.1 Brycinus macrolepidotus | reverse complement strand
GAGAATTAGTGAGGTCAAGATGGTGATGTTGGATGATCAGTTCTGAATGAAAGGTTCTGGATTGAGCTCCATCATTCCAGAGATTCCACAGTCCAGTGCTGGGGGGTTTATCCCCCTCTAGCCCACCAGTTTTAGGTTTATGTGGAGATTTTACAGGCTGTGTGTGCAGCAAAGGGGGCACCTTAAAATAGTGGAATTCACTCAGTAGAAGAACCATCCGGATACTTTTGGACATATTGAGTGTCTGCATGGTACATGCAATAATCAAATTGTTATTTATTTATGTTACATTTATAGCTATTGGTCTTTATTCAGTGCACTTTGTTTATGCCCCCAAACCTGCTCACTAGAGATGCTATAAACAGAATTGACTTCCTGTGGAAACAAGTAGAAACGTTTGGGGGCACAGCACACATCTGTATATATATATATACATTCTGCGTCACTTGCAGAATTTTAACTGTTGAGACTGTTTTGCATCTTGTGTCAATTTTTACACACACACACACACACACACACACACACACACACACACATATGCATACCTATATTTATGTATACATCTATGTATGTATATATATGTAAATATATGTATGTGTGTATATAAAAAAATGTGAAAATTACATCCCCTCATTTTTTCACAGTTTGCTTCCAAAGATCTAGACTTTCTTGTATTTTTAATGTAGTCTTGAGGAACAGTTCTCCAGGCTTCCTGAAGGACTTTCAAAGACTCTCATTTTCAGTCCAGTCCCTGAACCTGACCAGTTTAGGAGGAATGTTTTTTGTTTGTTAAGCCACACAGTGACCTACGTATGAATCATTCAAGCAGAACAAAGCGAGTCAAGAATCCGCCGGACAGTGAAGGCGGGACCACCATTGATGAACCTGGGAGCAGGAGGAGCCGGGACCTGGGGAGACAGAGGAGAAAAGAAAACATGTTTTAACTGAGACATGTGAAACACAGGGTGAACCCAGAGAGAGGCAGGCAGCTGGAGCCTGAAGGTGACAGGGTTTATCCGGTGGGTTATTTTGTAGGGGCTGATGAACCGGGGTGACAGCTTCTTGGATTTGGTGCGGAGGTGCAGATTCCGTGTGGAAAGCCAAACCCTGTCACCGACATGGAACAATTGCCCCGGAGGGTGCCGGCGGCGGTGCTGGTTGGTGTACCGTCTGTTGGCTCGGAGGATGGCAGCTCGTGCCTGCCAGAGCCGCCGGTACCTGCGGACCAACTGTTGGGCGGACGGTGCGTCAACCCCCGGTTCTTGATGTTCGAACACTGGTGGTTGGAAACCATTGCATACCTCAAGAGGGCTCAATTGGGTGGCAGAGGAGCGCCCAGGAGTGCTGACGATCTGCAACAAAGCATCTCAGAAAGTGCTCCAGCTGTTGGTTGGTCCGCTCCGTCTGACCATTAGTCTGAGAGAGGTATCCTGATGAGAGACTGGCGGTGGCATTGATCAAACGGCAGAAGGCTTTCCAGAACTTGGCAGTGAACTGGGGCCCTCTGTCCGAGACGATGTCCCGGGGAAGCGGGGCACTAGAGGGTTTGGTGAGTGCAGTGAGAGGCGCCGCAACTGAACTGAAGCCCCGGATAAAGCGTCTGTAGAAATTAGCAAACCCCAGAAAGCGCTGAAGCTGCTTAAGCGTACTGGGTAGGGGCCAATTACGCACAGCATCCAGCTTCTGGGGATCCATGGCAACACCACAGGCTGATATAACAAACCCCAGAAATGTGGTGGAGCGCTGGTGGAAAGCGCATTTCTCCAACTTGCAGAACAGTTGGTGGGCCAACAGCCTCTTAAGTACTGCACGGACATGCTGGGTATATTTCTCCACAGTCATCGAATAGATGAGAATATCATCCAGGTAGGCAAAGCACCATCTACCCAGCATGTCACGTAGCACATCATTAATGAGTTGTTGGAACGCTGCCGGACTATTACACAAGCCGAAGGGCATTACCAGGGTCTCGTAGTGGCCGGTGGAAATTATGAAAGCCGTCTTCCACTCGTCACCCTCCCTGATGCGGACGAGGTTGTAGGCGCTGCATAGATCCAGTTTGGAAAAGATGGTCGCACCAGAGAGGGAGTCCAGGGCGGTGTTGGTAAGCGGGAGTGGATGACGGTTCTTGATGGTAAGCTTGTTAAGCCCCCGATAGTCGACACACGGGCGGAGGCCTCCGTCTTTCTTTTTAACAAAAAAGAACCCCGCTGCTGCCGGGGAGGACGAGGGGTGAAGGGTTCCGTTACGGAGGCCTTCAGAGATGTACTCCTCCATGGCTTTCTGCTAACCGGCTGAGAGTGAATAGAGACCGCACCTGGCTGCAGCTCGATGGCTAAGTCGTAGGGGCGATGATGAGGCAGCTGGACTGCCCTACGCTTACTAAAAGCCACAGCCAGGTCACGATATGGGACGAGAATGGCTTCCAGGTGGACGTCGGGGGCCTCGGGCTCCCCAGAGCACGTCCCAGCCGTCGCTTGGAGACAGAGCTCCTGACAGGTCGGGCCCCACTGGAGTATTTTCTGTCGTGTCCAGGAGATGAAAGGGTCGTGACGGAGAAGCCAGGGGTGTCCCAGGATAAAAGGAGGAGAACAGAGGTGAGTGATGTAGAAGGTGAGGCCTTCATAATGTTTGTCAATGATGAGGGTGATGGGTTGGGTCTGGTGAGTGATGGGGCTTTGAAGATAGGACCCGACCGTCCACAGCAGTGATGGTGACCGGCTGGGATAACGCCTCGATGTCCACCCCCAGCTGGGCAGCGAAAGCTTGGTCGATAAAATTGCCAGCCGCCCCTGAATCCACAAAAGCGGTGGCCACGACCCGTTTGTGGCCCAGCTGGAGGTGTACCTTAAGCGTAAGGTGGGAAACAGACGGCAGCGAGGAGGTATGGAGAGGGCAACCAGGTGATTTCCTCCCCCTATTCACCTGGTCTGGCCGTTTCCCGGACGGAGAGGGCAGGAGGCGCGATGGTGATCGGGGGAGGCGCAATAGGCGCATAACCCTTCGCGATAGCGCCTCTCCCTCTCCGCGGTGGTAAGGGAGGCGCGTCCTATCTGCATAGTTTCCCTGGCTCCGGTTGAGTGGGCCTCTGAAGGAGGTGAAGGTCTGGTCCGAGAAGGAGGAGGTGAGAGCTCAGTAGAGCTGGAGGGCCAGGTCCGGGGACTCCCCGGCGGCAGGGTATGAGGAGCTGGTTTCGGACGGGGGCTCATCCGCATGTCAAGGCGGATGCTCAGCTGGATCATCCCTTCCAACATATCAGGAAGCTCCCGCCCGGCAAGTTCGTCCTTTATGCGGGGGGCCAGCCCCTCGTAAAAGGCAGTGCGGAGCGCGAAATCGCTCCAGGTAGTTTGAACCGCTAGGGTCCGGAATTCCGCAGTGTAGCGGCTGACCGCACGGTCGCCCTGCCGCAGATGGTCAAGCCAGGAGTCCACCTCCACCTCACTTTCACCTCACTGGAAGGCGGCCCTGAGCTACTGGGTGAAGGCAGGGTAGGAATATCCAGCGTCCGTGTCTGACCTCAGGACCACCGTAGCCCACTCGGCTGCCTGCCCGGTGAGGAGGGACACGAGAAGTGCGATGCGGCTTTGGTCTAAGGGGTAGTGATCCGGATGAAACTCAAAAAGAAGAGACAGATTAGTGAGGAAGACATCGCACTTCCCATCCACACCATTCCATTTCTCCGGGAGAGACACTTTAGGATGCATATGGGGGGGTGAAGGGGGGAGGACCGCCTCCTGGGAGACGAGCTGCACGGCAGCCAGGTTGAGATGAGCCTGCTCCAGAGTCGTGCGCTGTTGACATAGGCCCACGACCTCCTGGCGCAGGTTGGCAATCTCGTTGGCTTGCCGGTTGACTGTCTTGACCAGTCGGGCAAAGTCCACTGTGTTCACTTGTATGGGCTCAGTCATTCTGTCACAAAAGACAAGGAACGTACCTGAACCAAAGTTAGCCCAGTGTAGCGTAGTGGAAGAACCCAATCACGGATATACATGAGAGAGACGGTTTTACTACGCACTTTGATCTGAGAGCGCTCGGTTAAGGAGTAAATGTTCCCACCAGGAACCAACGCTCTCACACGCACACGGGCAAGAGAGATAGTAGAGAGAGAGATGACCGGAGTACTCATGGTACCAGAGTATGACCAACACAGTATGGGCTGGCATGAACTCAATGACTGAGCGCAAGGGAACCCCCGCTTCCTGTTTATATACACGTGGTGACGTCACTCCTGCGACCTCGTGCGCCCCATGTGCCTGGTGCGTGTGACACTTAACTTTTGCGTCGGTCACATTTTATGCTTTATCATGTTTAATGTAATATTTATTTGTTTAATATGTTATACAGTAAAACAGTAATTGTGCATTCATCTGTTTGTCTCTGTAGAGGATGTGAACTTGCTAACTTCATGAACTTCATCAGCATTTAGTGTGACCTAGGGCTCCAAAACGTTTGACACCCCTGTAGAGCCACAAACACTAAGACAGCTTGAGTGAAGAAACAGCTCTTTGTTAGAGCTGCACGACATGAGAAACACATCAGTATTGAGATTGTACTGCTACATATTGTGATTGTGATGGCTTTCAAGATATTAGAGTGCCCATATCATCACTGTTCTGGAATTAAAAAGGTTTAAAGTCTGTAAATATTGTTTCAAATGGTACATTTACTCCCCCCATCCATACAGTCCACATATGGAAAAAAAAACTTCAAAAACAGCCTGTTTACAAATCAATTTTTTGGATGTCACAAAACCAGCACATTTAAATATATCTCCTTCTGGCTATAGCAATTTAGCTCCACCCATTCATACACTGATTCACCAACACCTTTAACGGTTAAAAATGAGACATTTGTTGGATTACATGAAGACCTTGATTCATCAGAACACCCAGTAACTCACCTGGAACTGTGATTGGTCACCCTGTCAGAAACACTGTGATTGGTTAGAGGCTTATTTGCATTTTGCAACCTTCTTTGATATCAGTCCTGCAGAGACAGATATTGCGATGACGATTATCTGACGATATATCGTGCAGCCCTGGTTTTTGTGTGGTTAAACGGTTCTTCTCTGTGATGTTAGTTGGTTCTGTGTAGCACCAGTAGGGGTTCTGCTGTTGTTACAAGCCAAAGAACCTGTTTTTTTGGTGCTAGAGTGTAAATATGCTCTGCGCCTGCCATCAGAAGGTCATGGGTTCAAATCCCAGGACTGCCAGGGGCACCACTGAGGTACCCTTGTGCAAGGTATAATTCCCACACTCTGCTCCACGGGCACCGTGTTCCTGGCTGCCCGCTGCTACACTTGGTGAATGGGTTGAATACAGAGAAAGAATTTTGCGCTGTTCACACTGTGTGCTGTGGTGTGTTCATGTATGACAAATGATCACTTTACTTTGCACATTACATAAGTTATTCCAAACTGGTGTCAAAACATGATTGTTTGCTGTAATGAGCGTTTTGTAATGCTGGGTGTTCCCAAGCGGTTGACAGACAGTGTTTATGATGCTTGCGTAACCCTGGGAGCTTTTGGAAGCTGCTGACCGCGGCTGGTCATGGAGAAAGTGAAAGCAGCTGACTGTTCGCTTTGTTTGGGTCGTGTGGTCAGTGTCAGCAATGAGATTTCCCCACACGTGCTTCCCAAGACCTGGTGTCAGGCAGCACGAAAAAACAAACCTCCAGCAATTTTTTGAAACATGTAACGTTTTGGATGCGTTCTAATCTCAGATATTAAAGCTATAGTTTGATTTAAAAAAAAGATCTAAATTAGGCAGATTCCCCCTGACCTCTAATCTAATCAGTCAGACAAGTGTCTGAGTTTTAGCACTGGAGCTACAAGGCGAATGTAGCTAACAAGTACTGGAAGCGTGTACCCCACCAGTTAACGTGGTGCAAACCGAAGCTCTTCCAGGACCAAAACAATCCTCCAGGATCACAACGTTGCTTCAGGACCACAATGTTCCTCCAGAACCACAACAATCTTCCAGGATGACAACGATCCTCCAGGACCACAGCATTCCTCCATGACCCCAGTGTTTCTATAGGACTACAACGATCCTCCTTGAACACAATGATCCTCCAGGAACACTATGATCTTCTAGGAGCACAACATTCCTCCAGGACTACAACAGTGCTCCATGACCACAACATTCCTCCAAGACCTCAACAATACTCCACGACCACAACATTCCTCCAGGACCACAGCGATCCTCCAGGACCACAATGTTTCTTCAGGACCACAGCGTTCCTACTGGCCCACATTGTTCCTCCAGGACCACAACATTCCTCCAGGACTGTGTGGAGAAGTTCTGTAATCTCTAATAGATTCACTTATGTGGTTTCAGGCACTGTACGACTCACTGTTATCTACAAAGATGGACTAAAGTACATTTGCATGGCTAAAAACAGTAGCAAAGCCTGAATTTCTTTCGTACTTCAGTCTGTCTTTATAGATATTGGTGTGTCTTATAGATTACATTGGCCTTGTAGCTTCAAGGCTAAAACTAAAGAAACTAAACTTCAGACACCAAACATGTATTGGCTGATTGACTACACTGGGGTTGAAAACGTGTAAATCTGTCCAGTACTACTTCCATTACAGCCTGCATTAGGGATTGGAATTAGTTGAGATCGAAATTAGCAGATTTTTTTCTCCAAATAAAAAAGTGGCTGCAAATGTTAACGTCACATGCTGCTATCTCATTTATTCATGGCACAAACACTAAGTCACTTTTCATAACCACTTGCACTAATAATCTGTTATTTTATTATATCTGTTATAGTTTTAGTTATAGTTATTTTCTACTTTGCACAGATTAGTTATACAGTTCTAATACAAACTATTAGTTATAGTTATTTGTTACTCTGTTTAGAGTTTTTTTTTATTCTGTTTGCACTATTACTTCTGTTCTTTTTAAACTCTTTACCTTACCTTTATTCCTCTTGCTGCACTGAGCATATATATGACAAAAGAATTTCCCTCGGGATAAATAAAGTTCTTTCTTATCTTATCTTATTTTAATAGGTTAATGTCTGTTTTTGGTTTATTGGAGTATTTCTAAAAGTGCAATTATAAAAGTGCAATATCTGAAACGTAAGTGCTTTATAGCGTCCCAATCTAATTCTCTAGCCACAAGCTAAAGTTGTATTGTTGTATCATGACCAGTATGTTAGCTTGTGGCTAGTTTGTTAGCTTGGGTATAGCACATTAGCTTGTGGCTAGAGCGTTAGATCGGGAGGCTATAAAGCACTTATGTTTCAGATGTTGTGCTTTCATTATGTTCCCATCTAGCCACTGTGCTATTCCCAAGCCAACAAACAGGTGACAAGCTAATATACTGGTCATGATACAACAGTATAATCACTTTATTGGACTGTATGGGGTTGTACGCACTAATAAAGTCAAATAAAACAAGGAATCATGTTTTATTTGACAGATATTCATTTATATTTGTTCACTCAACAACTTTGCAATACTTAATAAAAATCTGCAGTTTATGAAATAAATGGATACGTGGTAAATAAGTGGAATTCAGGAATCACTGTGATAACTGCCTTTCTTTGTAGCTCTTTATTTGGCTGATGCTAAGGCTTCTTGATATGGACAAAATATCAGTGTTGCGATTTTACTGTTACGTAATGCAATGCCTTTCAGTATATTAAAGGGTCCATATCAATGTATTAAAGGGCCCACATCATCATTTTCTGCAATTACAAAGGCCTGAAGTATGCAAATATTTGCTCCGTCCATTTATGCTAAAGTTCTAAGGAGTGTTTCAGCCCTGTGCTGCCTTTTAATAAGCTGCAATACAGGGCAGCCAATCAGAAATATATCATTTAAATATATCAGTCTTAAAAGCATAGTTGATTAAACATTTATTCGTTCATTCATTTTCTGTAACCACTTAATACACACTAGGGTCACGGGTACCCGGAGCCTATCCTGGGGTCAATGGGCGTGAAGCAGGGACTCACCCTGGGCGGGGCGCCAGTCCACCGCAGGTTGATTGACAGTCTGTTTATCTTTTTGATTCACAAACCCGCACAAATGTCATGGGAAAAATTCAATAGAGTGATTAGAGGCTCATTTGCATATCACAGCCTTACACAATATCAATGTTGCAGAGACCAGTATCGAGATAATGATTAACAGGCGATCCCTAGTTGACTGCTTAAATCCCAGTTTGGTCCATTAAGGAGCACACAGTATAGGTTTGGCTGTCCTGATGGTATTTTATTTGTGCATGTAGTCCCACAGTGTGAGTTTAAGGTGACACTCCTGGTCCACATGTCCAACTGCAGCCCGGCCGTGTTGCCCAGTCGGGTCACTGGAGGTGGAGAGGAGTAAAACCCGGACTGGGTTTGTGTAGTTTGCGCTCTTTGACCTTTGGGCCTTTTTTCTCTTTTTAGAGCTGCAATAGAGGAGAAATACGCCAAGGAGCTGTTGGGTCTGTCCAAGAAGGTGTGCGGCCATAATGAAATGAAGTAAGAAACCTGATCCGCCTAACAGACACACTAACACCCCAGACACAGCATCAGCATTAACATCCAGTATCATATACTGTAAATGTAATTTTCCTTTAAATTTGTGTTACAGTGCCTTGAAGATTGAAATACATAAATTAGCTTTTTTCTGATTGTCTACTTTGCATTGCAACACATTCAAAAGACAGCATGGGCCTGAAACACTCCTCAGTACTTCAGCGTGAGTGGGCGGGGCTAAACTGCTTTTTTTTTTAAATAAGGAGATGCATGTAAATGTGTTTGTTTTGTGAAAAGACAGAATCAGAGTTAATATGTACGTTTTCTATAAAGCTTTTTATTTTGAGACGTTATTGTTATATTTTTGTTCTATAAAAGGTTTTAGCACCCCTCTGGCGCAGACTGGAAACTCTCCTAGGTTTATTTGTTTTTATTATTAATTACTGGTAATGTTACCCTGACTGATCTATTTTTCAGTTACTTGTTATTATTATTATTATTATTATTATTATTATTATTACTGATGCAAATGGAAACTGTTCTAGATTTTAATGAATGTTACTGTAAAAGTAAAACCTGCAGTTTTAAATACTGAAAATCTATATCTACTTTTAATTACTGATAGTTTTACCCTGCCCGATCTATTTTTTTAGTTACTTATTGTTATTATTATTGTTGTTATTATTATTATTACTGGCACAAATGGAAACTGCCATATGTTTTACTGAATGTTACTGTAAAAATAAACCTGTATTTTTAAATACTGAACTTTAATATTTATTATTAATTATTGATCATTTTGTCCTGACTGATCTATTTTTAGTTACTTATTATTACTAATTTTATTATTATAACAAAACAACAGCAATAGCTCTCAGCTTATATTAAGATTTTACTGTAACAGAGGAAGGTTTAGGCTTGAATTTAAATTTGCATGTTTAGTTTATGTCAGTTATTAATTTGTCAGTTTTATTTCTTTTAAATAGCGCATTGTTTTCAGGTGGGTGGTTAATAGTAGTTTAACTGTGTGCAAACGTTAATGTGGTCGTTATGGTCTGTAACAGCACTTTAACCGCTCCTTAACAGCTCTTTAACAGCCTTGTACTGATATCAGCATGGGTGACAGCTAAGATTAAACATGAACGTGTTATTGACTGTTCTTCATTACAGAAAGCCTCTGTTGTGTTTTTAGTGTGTGGTCGCATGTCCCACATTACTTTGTGGTCAGTTCTGTTTCCTCCTTTTGTTCGGCCTGTAAAAGCCTGCCTGGGCTAAACCAGATCAATAAAACTGTGATACATATCATGACTGCAGTTTATCTCACAGCGCATTCAAACACATCAGTGAATCAATAATAATAACTGTTAATAAACATCCAGTACTGTGCAAAAGTCTTGATCCGCGCTCATTTCCTTACATTTTGCTTCGAATCACCTAGTTGGTGCAAAAATGCTATTTCATGCTTATCTTTGGCATATTGAGTAGATTAAATGAAAGAAATGAGAACAAATGTTTTACTGTGACAGACTGCAAAGTGCCTAAAGATACAAGGAGCCTAGA
>JBBPCZ010120429.1:0-10376 GCA_037974445.1 Brycinus macrolepidotus | reverse complement strand
AAAAACAATAGAATAAAAACTATACCAACAGTACAGTATAAAAAGTACACTATACAAACAATCTGGAAAAATAAATGTGGATGAGTGTATTGAAAATATAAATGTATATATATGTATATGTAAAGGGACTCCAAACTACGGACGGCTGGCCATCACCAGGGACCAAACTAAGGGATCAAACTCCCTGTGCCACTTGGGAGCCCCTGGAGGAGTTTTATAGCTTTCATATCTATATATATATATATATATATATTTTATATTTGTATTTTATATCATTTTTACTCAAATTGTTTTTGGCAAATGGTATTTTTACTTGTTTTTGAATTATTATTTCAGTGAAGTCAATACTCATAAGAATAGGTTTAGGCTATTCTACCCACCTCTGTGTCTGTGTGTAAGGATGATCGGTGCCATACCTGCGTGCTGCCTGTAGATCGCTAAATGTGCCTGGCTGTATATTAGGCGCAGACTGATGCACAGCTTGATGCACATGTTGCTGTGCTTTGCTGTTGTTGTTGTTGTTGTTTCTGCCTTTATGGCTGTAGAAAGTTTCTCTCATTTCTTGTTGGTCAACATTCTGCCAAAATGCTGCTTCCTCCTTCTTCCTCTCCCTGTGTCCAAACACACACACACAAACACGTAGTAAACAAATAAATATCCATACACATCACTCAAACTTTTATAACACTTTGATAGATGATGGTTTTATTAAACTTAGGAATAACTCAACCAGTCTGAACTTCAGTCCAGGTTTATTACATAAAGCTTAGGATGTAATAAACCTGGGATTTTAAGGAGTAAAAACACCAATCGGAACATTATCATCAGTGCAGGAAAATGTACATTTATGGCACCAAGCCATTTTAAAATGCTACTTTCTCTTATTTCTCTCCAGCTGTCAGAATTGACAGCTTTATCTCTCCATCCTTTGCTCTTCTCCCCTTTTAATTTCCCACTCTTATCCCTCTTATTTCCTCCTCGTCCCTGCTCTCACCTTTCCATTCGCTTCCTGTCCTCTTTTCTCAGGCGCTTCAGCAGGCACGAGGTAATGAAGATGATGGTCATGAAGATGATGATGGCTGAGCTGATGATGGACGCAAGCACAGCCAGACGGAAGCCTTGGTCCTCGTACCGCGAGAGCGCTAAAAGAGGAAGAGAAAGACAGACTTATGAAAGAGTCACTTGTTTCAAGTGAGGGGGGAGCTTTTTGCAACCCAGGGGATCATATGCCAAATTTGGTGGACATGAACAGACAAATGTTTTAACAGCAAGTCAGCCATGGAGTATTAGTGCTAATGCTTATGTTGAAACCAACCTTTTGAGGCATATATTAAGTTAGCAACAGTTATTATGCATTCTAATTGAATTTCTTGTAATGAAATATTTAATATTTCACTTTTAAAAGTGAAAAGGGCAGTCAATAAATTCTCATTCTGCAAGCTTGTGATAGCTAGGATGAACTGATGATGCAACAACAAAATCACACTACAGACGTGATTTTTGTCTCAAATGAATTATTTCACATGCGTACGTGAAATTATTAATATGAATGAACTAAATAACGGAATATAAAATAAATGAATATTTGCTCGCGGGGAGAGAGCAGGCAGAGTACGAGCAGGGAGTTCAAGTGAGAAGAGAAGCAGAACTCTTCTCTCTGGCTGTTCTGACACTTATGAGTGGCAAGCGAAGAGGATGTGCCTGCCTCAGCACAGCTGGTGTTGGAAACGCCCCAGGATGTAAACAAAGTCATTCAGAGTGTCATCTCCAGTTCCACCCACTAGCTAATACCTCTTGTATCACGTAAAATCAATACTGGGAGATTTTAGGCTCCCTCCGAGTCACATAAATCGCCACTGCATCTTTTCGAACTGCGTCTAACGCAACATCATCAGGCAGCTAACACAGACACCCACACTGGCTAGCTTTAGTGATGGGGGAGAGGGAGGGCCTGCCCATCCAGAAAGAGAGACTCACTGGCTTGAATTACAGTGGTGGTGATAGGAACCAGGGGTTGTGATGTCTACGACAAAAATACATTTGTATATGTGACTTTGATGACGGTAAAGTTGAGATAAAAAGGTTTTGTTGGAGTACTATTTTACCCTACAATCCCCTTGATGTTCTTCATCACCATGCATATATTTAGAAAGTATGTTTTAGGCTGAATCATATCTCAAAACTAAAGTAAGACTAAGGGTTCAGGGAGTAAGTAATTGCAGTGATCAGCCACAACATTTAAACCATTGACAAGTGAATAACATTGGTTATCTAGTTACAGTAGCACCTGTCTAGGGGTGGGATCTAGGGGTGAACAGTCAGTTCTTAAAGTCGATGTGTTAGAAGCAGGAAAAATGGGTAAGCACAAGGATCTGAGTGATTTTGACAAGGGCCAAATTGTGATGGCTAGACAACTGGGTCAGAGCATCTCAAAAACAGCAGGTCTTGTCAGGTGTTCCTGGTATGCAGTGGTTAGAACCTACCAAACGTGGTCCAAGGAAGGACAACTGAAGAACAGATAAAACAGCAGGTGCAAAAGCCATTGGTATTTTGGAATCGAGTGCTGTGGCCAGATGAAGTAAAATGGAACTATTTGGCCACAATTACAAAATGTTTGGAATAAGGGAGCAACATTTGATGAAAAAAAAAACACTTTTTCAACTGTTAAGAATGGGGTGGATCCATCATGTTTTGGCGTTATGCAGCAGTCAGTCACAAGGAAACACTGCAAGGGTCAATGGACCATCGATTCTGTTAATTATGAGCAAATTCTGGAAGGAAATGAACCAAAGAAACCGAAGACAACAACAGAAAGACTCCTAGTTGGCTACCAAAAGGTATTACTAAGTACTAAATTAGTACTGTCCAAACATCAGTAAATCATACATACAGTAACCTATTTTATAAAAATGAGTTTGCTGCAGAGGTTTTTAAATATGAAATTTGGCCAAGGGTGCCTAAACCTTGCCACACATCTCACTCTTCATTTCTCTAGGACAAAGAATTTCACACCAAACAACTCTGAAAGACTTTGTTTACTTCGTAATAAAAAATGGGTGGAATTTGCTTTCGACCGTTTTTTAAATAAATGTCTACTGTCAAAAAGCTGTCATTACTACTGCTATTAGAAAAGCTCACATTCTTTAACAACAATGTGGCCCGGACATAAACAATCGACAAATAATCATCAAAATAAATATATTAAACTGAATAAATACATAAACCAAGCAACACTGCCCATACGGCACAAGGCAACAATAGTGAGATAAAAAATGAAAAATCTTTTCACACATTGTAGGGTGCCTTAGGAAGGAGAAACGACACAGTAAGATTTATTCGTGGAACGTGAACAATAGGATAGTAGAGCTTGAAGGCCTAGAAGAATGAACTGAAGCACAAAGCCTCAAATTAGTCTTTTACAGAACGAGGCCCAGAAAAATGTATAAACGCATAAAGTGTCAAATTAGAGGCGTACATAATGTGCCTGAATGAAGCCTGCCACGCTCTACTGATCCTGCACTGCTGGCAATGTTTGTCTGCACAAGGCTCTGTAAGCGCTGCATTTCTTGTATATGCTCTATAAACACAGTCTAGTCTTTCTCTCTTACCCACACCAACACATTCTCACACTCTTGACACGCCTGTCTTGTTTTCACTTGTCAAATACGCTCAGCTACTCATCCCTCACTCTAGGCTCAGCCAGAGCCTGCTAAAGGCGGTGTTTTTTTAGGAACGAAGCTGATTTTCCAAAGTGAATCATCTGTCCAAAGACACGGCTCAAAAGTCACATGAAGGCGTGTGTGTGTGTGTGTGTGTGTCTTACGTTTACACGTGGGGATTCCTCCACTCCAGTGCGTGACGTTGCTGTCCTGCACGCAGGACACTCGTCCACCACTGATCGCCCTGGTTTTATAGGGGCACTGTAAGGTCATCACCGTGCCCACGCTGGTGCCATTTCCCGCCACCAGCTTTAGGGTACCCAGAGTTGGAGACTGGATCGGAGCACACTGACCTACCAGAACAGCAGAGTATCTTCAGAAGACAGAGCACACAAGACTGGAATGCTTAGACTGAAACAAACAACAGAACGAACAGCACTCATAGATTAGAACTTCCTGAAAAACATGAACTGCATGCAAAGTCTCTTAATATCTCATCCTTCTCCGGACGCCCAAACATCGTTACGCTCCCGCAGGACCTCAGCAGCGAAGCAGTATCTCCACTATGGAATTTTAGAGGAACGTGCCAAGTACCGAGTCAGTGTGCAAACAGATGAAACAAGGGAAATACAGGAATGTTTTTTTTGTGCAACAACACTTTGACTGAGGTTTGACATAGTTTGTGAATCTTCACTCCAGTCCAAAAGATTTTCCTACTGCTGAAGAGCCAGCAACCAGTACAGGGTTGCCAGATTGGGCCAGAAACTTGGCATTTGAATGCAACTTGCTATGAAAATAATTATTTATCAGCAGCGTTTTTTCATTGTTATTTTAACTAAGCTGCATTAAAAAGCAAAACAAATATAATGTAATCGATAGTACAAAATAGCACTACTATTATAATATTACACTACTATAATCATACAAATAATCATACTAATACTATTAACTGCACAGTTAAGTATGCAGTAATAAAGTCACATATTTATAATCATAATGACCAATTATTGGTAGTCGCAAAAATAATAAATAAGAATATTCAAGATAGTATTTGATAGAATATTAAAAAGTGTAGGAATTTTATTAACTGACATCAAATTCATCTGTATTATACAACTTTCAACAAACCACTCCAGCATGTTCATGCACAGCAGTCCTCCTGCCTCCCAGCTCTAGTTTCATTAGTAGATTCTGGAACATAGTGGTCATGGTTTTTCTTCAGTCAAAGTTTGTTCGAAATATTGTGATCATATTTAATTCAATCTAATGATCCAATGATTCCATGATTGCTTGGCTACATTAATATACCCTAAATTAACCACATTTAAATAATGTGGTAAATAAAATTGAACACAAGCAGCACGGTTCCGGCCGGAAGCGCAATAAATGGTAAATTGTTGTCATATGGCAAAACAGCTCCGTATATGGAAGTTCCCCCCGGTTTGTGTTGATGCTCGAGGTGTCAGATGTCATGCTGAGCTTTGTTTGGTGTTCCTGTGTCACGTAGAACCAAAGTTACTGTAATTTAAAAACCACGTAATAATAATAACCGCTACTGGGGTTTCAAAAACGACGTCACATGATATCTTTGAACCCGGGAGAACTTTCAGGATAGTCTCCGCCCACAAGTGGGTGGGGAAAACCCGCAGAGGGAGGGGGTCCGGTGAGCGGCCGAGTGGCGGCGCGCCGAGAGAAAGAGCAGCAATCGGCGAGCGTGTAGGAGAACCAACACCGGTTTTAAACTGTTTTACACCATTTTTATTTGCTGAAATCAAATTTTACTGATGCACGCTGAGATCTAAGGGTTAAATATATTACTGATAATTTTATATTACTGATATATTACTGATATTTCATCATGTTTTGTATCACGCTGTCAATCTTGTTGCTTTAATAAAACATTGTCTTAATGTTGAATATTTATGAGGGTTGCATGCATTTCTTATATCCACAAACATCCAGAAACAAGAAACAAGTAAAAATAATGATTCATTTAAACATGCAGCCGTGTGAGGACGTCTCAGTAGGTGAGTGTCCCATCATTTCTTTGGGGACCACACCCTGACGTGTGTGTGTGTGCATCCATTCCACACAGCTTGAATACACACCGTTTTCCCATATCCTCTATACCTAAAGCCCCTACATTTAAACTAAATTCCTGAATCAAATTCAATGCAACACTATGCTATCTCATAGCTATTTGTGCTTCCATGTATATCAAGTGAAAGTTGAAAATTCATCAAAACAAAGGATGACAGAATAAACTAAAATGACTTGTTAAACTGAAACATGGCTGCTGGCGTTACTGTGACCAGGATTACTTCGGAAATTCACTTTACTTCCTACATCACTACCATGTCATTACCACCTATCTGTGTGTATGTACCACTACACTAGTGGAAGCAAATGTACGACTGAAAGCAAGGAGAGGTCAGGAACGATGAAGAAAATGGACTGGGTTAAATGGGTGAATCTACTTTTTTACTATTTGCCGTGTTTGCATTTCTTGCTGTCAAAGTTCTGTGCTGGAAATAAATCATTTATTTTGATTGAAGGACAGGAGTGTCTTACCAACTGAATCCTTTAACTGGATGCCAACTATGGCTAACTGCATTTGGCCAATGAAATGATTTAACGCTTTTTATGATTACTAACTCAGAATCACCCAAAGCATGCAAGTAGGACGCACGATTTGTTTGGAAATAGAAAGAAAACTGCTGCTGAGGAGCTAAAACACTTACAGACATCTGTTGCCAGAATGTGTTACCTATCAAAAAAAGCATGACACTTGCAGGCCTGATAACAGCACTAACTTGCACAATGAAATCTGGCAGTAATAGAATCTCACCCTGGGTTTGATTTAAAAAAAAAACAACGCTGCCAGCAGGAAATCACACAGTGAGGGGAGGTTCATTCCACCTCATGTTTCACACATCCTGTGCTCAAAATACTCATATAGCAATGCAATTGACTACCTTCAGTACAACTGAGTACTGATACTTATTCATTTGCCTTCATGTGTAATATAAATGCTAATGTGCACCATAGTTTCATTTGTTTCTAGTCATCACAACGTGTATTACAGGTCACTATGAGGCGTTAGGAAATCTCCAGTTATACCTGTCCTTCAGATCTGATGTGTTAGTTCCAGAAAAGAAAAGGTTTGTGATGGCCCTCCGAACCCAGAATTGTAAAATTCATCTTTTTTTGTACAGATTTTTTTTTTTTTCGGTACAGAATCTCTCCAGTCACATTCCCCCATTTGTTGGATTTTGCTAAGGATTTAGGCTGGCCTCTAAACAATGCGTGTCTACTGATGGAGAAAAGTCCTCCTGATTACTTTTCCTTTAGATTCTTAGAAAGGGAGTGAACGCACACACATACACCCACACCCGAAGGGCCTCAGCACCTTATCACGGTCCTGGGGGGGAGCTGTTGTTCTTCGATAAGAAAGTGCCTTTCTCTGCCTCATCGCTTCCTTACAGTGACATAAAAAAATCACATAGAACTCGAGGTTCGGGTGAGTGGATTCAAAGCATAGGATGCGAAAGGCTGCCCACCTCATGAGGCCACACTGAAAATGAACCGGAACTTGGTCCGTTCTTCGGTATAAATACTAATACCCTTCATTACACTATTATTGTACCCCTTCAAATAATAATAATAATAATAATAAACAATTAGGAGCTCACCATGGAGAAAACGGTTTTAGATTTCCGTTATAAAAACACCCTTTTTTTCATTCATACACCCTGGCAGAGCAGGTTCCTGTTTCTGTGGTTTCAATTTTAGTCCACATCTAAACTTTCCTTAAAAGCTTGCACACTTTCAAAACACACTTAAGGGCGTTGTCTTGCTGTTAGGCTGTTTTCTAACTGTAGACCAGTCTTCAGCAGGCTGTCAGTGCAGAAAAGTCCACAAAGGAAACTGTTCTGTTCTGACTTCATTCGGTCCTGCCACACATTTCCATCACAGGACAAGCCCTCACCTCCACATAAAACTCCACAGCTGAAGGAGCAAAACTGGACCATTCCAGTGCTAATCCTTTGTCTTTCTTTCTCTTGAATTCTCTCATAAATTTAATAGATTTCACTGAAATGTATTTTCATTTAATCTACTATCTAAACCAGTTACGTAAAGACAACGCAAGTCATGCATTGAATGTGGAACAGTTCCAGTTCTTCAACCCCCATGGTCTTTTTTTTTTAATGTGAAATAAACTCGTATAATAATGAATAAACCTGTATAGTATTCAACAATATCGCATAACATTCTGTAAGCTCCTATAATATTAAAAACAACTAGTATAATATTCTGTAAACTTATATAAAAAAAAAACTAGTAAACTATTCTGTAAACTCTTAATATTTAAATAAAAATAGTATAGTATTCGGTAAACTCGTATAATATTCAGTAAACTTGTATAATAGTCAGTAGATTTGTATAATTTTCAGCTGGTCTGAAGTAAACACTGTTGGACTGGAGGAGTAAACTCGGCTCTGGAGGAGTGAGTGAGTGAGTGAGGGGACCGGGATGCTAACTCAGGAGCAGGTGCTCCTCCGGAACGGAGGAGAATAAGATAAAAAAAATAAGAACCGGGTGTAAGGCAGGTTGTGAAGGCGCCTGCAGTTTCTTTAAGGATGGTTCGGTAAGTCGAATGCGTTTTGTGGACTGAGCATGTGGCTAGAAGCGTGAAGGCCAGTGCTGTTACCTGTGTGGTTCCGAGTCCGGTTAGCATCCTCCGCCGCCACTGTGGACCTGCTCTCCTCAGACACGGACGCGTTAAACGAGGCCATCCGCGCCTCCTGCCGCCGCAGCCGGAGCCTCGCTGCTGCTGAAGTCGGTCCTTCTGCCGGAGAGAGCTCTCAGAACCTGCCGGGCTAAACCATCGGAGGGTGGGAGGAGCGGTTTAGAGAGAGGGCAAAGCGTCCTGGGCCAGTCCACACACAGACAGACAGACAGGCAGGCAGGCAGGTAGGCTGATAGACAGGCAGGCAGACAGGTGGATAGACAGACACAGACAGACAGACAGACCGGCAAACCGACAGACAGACACAGGCAGACAGACAGGCAGGCAGGCAGACAGACAGGCAGATAGACAGATAGGCAGACCAGTAAACAGACAGACAGGTGATATGAGGGATGAGTGTTGATTCTCGTTTTAGCTTAGTAGAAGCTGTTCAGTTAGACGTCTCGACAGTCAGACACATGGCAGTCTAAGCCGTCTGCGTGTCAGTCAGGAAACAGGAGTGTAACTTCGTCCTTTGTGTGCGCGTGTGTATGTGTGTGTGTGTGTGTGAGTGAGTGATGTTCCGCCCTTGTGCAGTCCTCACAGATATGTTTCACCATCAAGTGCGAAGACTTCCCAGAAGAGTGGAGGCTGTTTTTTGTAGCAAAGGAGGCGAACGAGCTCCCTTCTTATACCGCTGAACCAAAAGAAATGTTCAAACTCTCTACAGACTTTTAAACATGAAAGTGTACACAGAGGACTTATATAGTCTCATGTACATCATTCCCCAACACCCCAGCGCATGGTAAAAAAAAAAAAAAAGAAAGAAACAAATTCATTGTTAACCGTTGTAGCCGCTAATGCTCACTTTAGCAGCTATTTTTAAAATAAAAAATATTGTGTTCGAGTTCAACTTTGTTATCTACTGGTGGTGCAGAAATAATAACATTTAAAAAAATCTGACAGTTCTAATATACTTCATTATTTTGATGTTACTTGGAGAGTTGCAGTACTGAGTTTGTGAACCCTTTAGAATTTTCAGAATTTCTGCATAAATGTGACCTAAAACATCATCAGATTGGTCTCAAGTCTTATTAGTAGATGAAGACAACCCAGTTAAACAAATGAGACACAAATATCATACTCCGGCATTTATTTATAAAAGAAAACGATTTACTGTGAGAGGGAAAACTGTGTATAACTGTGGGTGGCAAAAGGATGTGAAACCTTTGCTTTCAGTATCTTGTGTGATCTACTAGTGCAGCAAAAAACTAAACGTTTCCAGTAACTGTTGACTGGTGCTGCCCTTCAGCTTGGAGGAATTTTAGGCCGTTCCTCTGTACGGAACAGCTTCGACTCTGGGATGTTGATGGGTTTCCTCGCATGAACTTCTTGCCTCAGGTCCTTCCACAACATTTCTGTGGGGTTAAGGTCAGGATTTTGACTTGGCCATTCCAAAACATTAACTTAACATTAACTCCAGACTCTTGCAAGATGGTTTTGTAACTTTTTCCAGTCTGATGAGCATCAGCAACTCTTCTGAGGTCCTCAGAAACCTCCTTTTGTTCATGCCGTGATACACTTCCACAAACGTGCTATGAAGCTTTGACTTTGGTAGATCCCTGTTCTTTAAATAAAACAGGGTGACCACTCACACGTGATTGTCATGCCATTGATAGGAAACACCTGACTCTAATTTTACTTTCAAATTTACTGCTAATCCTACATATGTGATATCGCATCATTTTCACATTTATTATGCTTATACACAGGTGTACTACATTACCGAAAGTTACGGTACTGGTCATTCTCCTTCTTAAAACATAGTATATTCTTGTTAATATGAACAATAAGGGGCAGCTGGTGGCCTAGTGGTTAGGGCGTTTGCCCTGTGATCAGGAAGTCATGGGTTTGATTCCCAAGACCGCTAGGCACCTCTGAGGTACCCTTGAACAAGGTACCGTCCCCACACACTGCTCCCCGGGCGC
>JBBPCZ010120428.1:0-10377 GCA_037974445.1 Brycinus macrolepidotus | reverse complement strand
ACACACACACACACACACACACACACACACACCTGCAGGACAGCATGGTATGCTCGAGTCATGAAGCCACGCCAGGCCTGAGGAAGGAGGAGGGAACGATGCCACTCTGAGGGCTGGATGTTCACCTAAGAAACAAAGCAAAAGATTGAGACAAATGAAATAAACAGAGACATGAGACAACATGCTGCTGACATTTTCCTATTATAACCATCATCTGGTAGAACTAAGACGATATCTGGAAAATGGCCAAGGAACTGTCTGCTTCTGAGACAAGAAATAAAATCTTTTTAGATGTGCTTTTTAAACAAGAGAAATTATTTTAATTATGTTATTAAGAATTGGTTCTTTCTGTTGATAAATCTGCACTTATTTGTTACGCATGAGTTGTTGTTGCATTTATCTGTAATGCATAGATATGTAAAGGATATCATTTAACAAACCAGAAAATTTCAATTATTACCGTACCGTTTTGAAGTGAACACATGAAAAGAAATGTCATACATCAGTCACATTTTATCAATACTGTAATGAAACAAAACATATGCACTTATTGATCCGAACAGTGCTCTGACTGAGCATGTACACCAACGCTAAAAACGCATTCAACAAAGAAGGAAGCCTCATGCAGCTTTTATACAGTGACAAACACAGCACACACAAAGCTCGGTTTCTACAATCGTTTCACTGGACTTGCATGGTAGCACATTTAAATGAGTTAAAATGGGTCATTTCCAAATTCTTAGAATGGATCCCTGCTGAGATACAGAGATCACGAATTAATTAGGAATTTGTAGTAATTAGAATCTGTAGTTTCTTTCTTACTTTTTCCCCTGAGAACAAAAAAAGAAACAAGCTACTGTTTTCTACTACTGAAAAAAGTTTTTAAATATTTATTCGTATCTTGCCCTCAAAAGAGGTTCAAATTTCACCTAGACAGAAGGATGTGACGACTGAATTTGACTGATTTGACTGAAAGAGATGACAAGAAAAACTGTAACAGGATCATTTGAAAGATGGCTTTTTAAAAACTTCTTTTTGTAATGAGTATATGGATTGGGGTCATACTGGGAATTCCATTTGCGCTTAATTACAAATATAACTTAATATAGCTTATTTATAACCTTCAGGGAAACAACAGGTTTTCTACCTCATGGATGAGGCTGGTTAATGTCTGTTGGAAGCTCCGCCCTCTGCTGACCATGAAGCGGCTAATTGGTCGCCCATCTCTGTCAGTCTGGACAGGGAGGTCATAAGATAGCAACAGACCAGCTGAAATAAAAAGGTAATTATGAATTCATGTCATTCACGTGTTTCTTTACTGTCAATAAGGCGTGTCGTTATGAGTGAGTAAGAATTCCCTGCAATTAAGATTATTTATAAGCAACATGACATTCATACATTGCATATTTACAGCAGAAATCAGCTGATTCACTCTGTGGCTTAGGCTGGCTGAGCGGCTTGTTTCACTCCACTTTATTGTTAAAACAATGTATTGATACAGGGCATTAATAAGTATCCCAGAGTGACTTCGCTTTAACAACAAAACAAGTTGTTACGCAAAACAAGTGGACACATTATGTGGCCGTCTAATTTTCTCCACAAGTTGTTGAGCTATTAGCACATAGGTAACCTCTGTGTGCATCATTTAAAGAGAACATGTTTGTAGTAACAATTTTCAAAACCAGAGGTGAAATTGTTAAATAAAAGCGTATTTAATCAGTTGTACATCATTTCATATGTGGCTAGAATAAAGATGTTTATCAAATCAGTTATACAATGTTATACTAGCATATAAGCCAAGGAGTGCTTAGAAAGAAGGTCTGTATGTGCACTTTCCTTTAACAAGCAAATATTTTGCCAATTATTTTTAGACATCACCCTGGTCTGCTGTAGGCAGCTGACACTTCCATCCTGATTGGATAATAAAATACGGCCATGCCATCTCCTGTCCATCTCAGTTACACCATGCATCAAAGAGAATACTGAATAAAGTATATGTATATCTCTTAAACATTGTTTCCAAACAGTTTTTATTCAATGTGTACTTTTTAGAGCTAGAAGTGAATCAAGGAATAATTATGATCTCAGTGTTACTGGCTACCAGTGTCTGTCTGTACCTGCTAGACCAGGTTTCAGTCCTGGCTGCTTGTTCTTTTCGTAAGCTTTTAACATGAACGCAGGAATTCCAGCAACAGTTTTCCCCTGGTCCGAGCGCAGGTTCCCCCCTCTCAGGGCCAAATGGTACACTCCACGGGGCATTTGACTCATCTCTTGCCTTACAAGAGACGTCAGAAAGGTCTCAAGTGCTGTGGAGGAATAGAGAGATGAAATTAGCTTATAGTACTGAATAAGGGAGGGAAAAAATCAGTTTGGCTACACACTAAACATAAGAAGGAGCAGGCCAAATTAAAAGCAATAATTATCTGAGGGGACTTTTCCAGATTTTCTCCACAATTACGTCAACTGTTCTCTCTTGGACTCCCGGACACAGATGGCTGTATCAACACTGGAGATCGAACTCAAGATCCAGATGACAGGGCCAATGTTTAGACAGTTGCGCCACAGCAGTAATTAACTAGGCTGCATTGGAGTGTGTAGTTCCAATAAAACCAGTGTTTGAAGACACCCAAACCTTGGTTTTGTCTCCAAAAAAAGAGTTTAAGTTAAAAAAAATAAAAAAATATAAAAAAAAACTCTACTCGCAGCATGGATTCGAATCTGCGCCTCTTCTGCTTCACTTCATTCAGTGGCCGATGTTTTACAGCTGAACCACTGAGGGGGCATTAACTCGCTGTCTCTTACCAAGCCATTTATGCTTAAGCACGGCTGAAAACGGGTGGTGCGAACCGCTCTTGCCCAAACACAGGTGGGAAAAGTGCACATAGCCACGTTCATGGGCTGATTATATTTAATTTAACCAAAATTAACAGTGACACAGATCTTTTAGATGACTGACCTGAGCTTTAGTGTCTTCAAGTCTGTTTATAAGTCTGCTGTGTCTTTAGCTAAGTAAGAAAGAATTGTTGATCTTTTTGACTCTTTTCGGCCACCACAGCCGTGACGTTACAACCATATTGAATTCAAAATGATGAGTTTCCATATATGGACTGTTTATAGTAGTGTTGACATAAAATCATCAAACTCATTTCAAACAAGCCATGATCTGAACCCTTCAAACTTTTCACACTTATCTCCTCTATGCATGTGACCTTTTCTATTTATGGACATGAAATCTTTTGTCTCCTCCTGTTGCACAGATGTAAACCTCTCCAAATGTGCGCGTGGTGTCAGATGCTGAACCCTAAGCTCACCCTGAGACGTTTAGGATTAAAGGGGGTACAAAGTGTCTCTGAAGGGGTGAGTGAACACTTTGTGTCTGGGAATTACACAATGACAGGGGTGCTGACCTCTCCAGACAAGCCCTGTCCCTTCTCACACAGAGAGAAGCACAGATGACTCTAGTTTGGACCGGTGTGCTGTTTACTTCTGCTGAATGTTAAACATAAGTTCAAACATTAGATATGTCTGTGCTATTAATGAGCATAAATACATGCAATTCAGAGTGAAAAGCATTCATTCCATGAAGTGGAATTCCAGTGGGGTGGTATTTGTGTTCTTTTCTTGAGATGTGATTGCAAAAACTATCCGTGGCTTCAAGGATTTAAGGATGGTTTCAATGTTTGGTTGTTCATGTGTGTTCTCCTGGAAGCTCTCGGAGATTCAACCCAGTCCACGCACAGAGAATGCATGTTATGTTTGTAGGTCTTTGTGATGAGTTTACTGTTAAATCTTAATCAATAATGCCGCATAAAGCTGTGTGCTGTAAAGTGTAAGTCACAGTTTCAAAAATCTTCCCTGTCTTCTTAAAATCTTTCAGTCAGCGTATGTAAACAGCAAACAAAAACAGTGCTCTGCGAATAACTCTAAAAGGTATTTTGAAAGTAATAAAAACAAATATGTAACCTTGCAGTTCCACAGTTAGAGAGACCTTTGATCAATTAGAGTTCAAAGCCTTATTTATAAGTGAGATGATGTTTTGATTGCACAACTGAAAAATTTCCGTTTCCATAATTCATGGTGAGGGTGTATCTCTTCTCTCTAGTTAATCATTTCTTTTTTTTCCCTTTTCAAAGTCTACTTTTATTATTTTCAGTGTGTGTGTGTGTGTGTGTGTGTGTGTGTGTGTGTGTATGTGTGTGGTCGGTGAGACTGAATCGAGCAGGGGAGAATGTTAAGCTTTTAAAATAATTGTGAACATTTGAAGGTGCCGTGTTCTTCAGTGGGGAATAAACAGCACAGAGCAGTGAGCAAAGGAGAAAAGAACATCATAGAACAGATGCAAAGTACCTCCTATTCAAACACTTGAGAGCTGCATAACGGTGAAATGAAGATTCAAATAAAACCTTAGATAAGATATTAGCCTTATTCTCAGAAGTAAATGTTCTCATTTAGTCACATCAGCTGTGTGGTAGAATTTTATTTCAGCTAGGCAAGCTGAGCTGATAGTCCACTGTTGTTTCAGTGAAAAGCCCAGAAGCTCCCTAATCTCCCACGTACGATTTCATAAGTTTGATTTGGCACTTTAGGACACAAGTCTGAAGTGTTATCTGAGATTTTTCTCTCCACAGGCATTTGTGGTGGGAAAATATCTGTTTGAGTTCTTGACAGATTCTCAACATTAATAAAACTAACATGTCATGAAGAGATTTTAAAGTAAACTCTTTTACTAGAACTCTGCAACAGTAAAAAGGAGAAGGAAAAAAATAATTACACAAACGTTTCAAATATCTCATCGCTAGTTTAGTAACAATTTGTATTTGTACGTGTGTTAATTAAAACGAAGGTTCGTAAACAGTTGTTGGTTCGGTTCTTCATGATCACATGTCTCATTTACAGAAGTGGTTCTTCAAAAAAAAAAAGCGTACTGAAAGGTGATCTAGGGCATTGTTCCCAACCCTGGACTTTTAGAGATTTCCCTGCTTGAACACTCAACAGACAAGTAAGGGATTGTTTATCATCAGATTCCTTGGATTAGGTGTTTTGGAAGCAGTAAAAACTCTGAAATGTGCAGAGCAGTGTGTCTCCAGGACCATGGTTGGGAAACACTGGTTAGGGTACCCAATAGTGGTTCTTCTATGACATGACTCCAAAGGACACTTTGTTACCTTTATGTTTTCAAGAATGGACATTTCATGATGTCAAATGAAGAGCATCTTCACTCAAAATCTCACACAACAGTAAAAGACTAAATTTATTCTAAATGTTTAAATATTGTATTTCACACAATGTGAAACCTTTCCACTTATGCATCTGGCCAAATCCAAACAGAATTTCAGAGTATAAGCAGAATCTCTTCATACCTGTTAACACCGGTCGTGGAGTGAGACTAACAAGTTTTATGTAGGAAGCCCCTGGCACAGTTAAATCTTCATCCTTCTTATTTTCTTTCTCTTCTTCATCCTGATCATCAATCTGTTTCATCTCTGGTCTGGCCTGTTAACACAACAAACATTAAGAAAAATTATAAAAACCATGTGTAGTAGGGCTACACATTAAGGAAAATAAGGTAAGGATAAGGTAGAAGGCCTGCACTATATGAACAAAATACTACAGATGTGGAATTTTCATCTTAGAAGAGGCCACTGCCATCATAATAGAAATGTTTCGTTGTAGGATAAATCAGTCAGAATAAGGTTGTGCTGATTTGCAATGACCCTTCCCTCTAAAAGGACAAGGCGATCCAAACCATGCCAGCAAAATGCCCCCCAAAGTATACCAGCACCACTGGACCACCTCGCTGTGGGCATCACTATTCAGGCCTGTATCATTCTCTCAGTCTGTGTCAACACATGCATGCGCTTTCTTGTGGAGAATATTGTGAAGAATGATTCATCGGACAATGTCACTTTTTCCACATCTCTGTCAACCAGCATTCATTGTGAGACTGCAACACTACGATCATTTCTGTCTGTGTAGAACGGACTCTTCCTGCCAACACAGTCTGATCATTTCCTTTATGGACATTCTCAGCCACATGAGCTACAGCTGCTCTTCTGCTCAAGCATCTTGGCGATTGAACATGTACTTTCCACTGCAATTCATCACACTGTTTACTGATGTTTCCCATAGTTTTAAATGCAGAGGTCACTTTAGTCATAGTCCCTATAGAAACAGTTGATCAGTCTTTGTGAATAAGACTCCTGCCACACCTGCCCCAATGACAACCTCTCTTTCAAAGTCTGTTAGATCTTTTCCCCTTGCCATCTTGATCCAAAATCAAGGTCAAGTGGTCCTGCTCAGTATTTTTATACACGCCACAGAGCATGGTAGGAAGTAATTCCTTAGTTTTGTCATTCACTGCAACTGTGTGCTAACTTCTGTACGTATGTTTCTCCATCCATTCATTCCAGTTTTTCCTTTAGTTGGCTATTCCTCTGTATTACGCCTTGCTTTGACTACTTGTAACTTGTAAATCCACTAGTCAACTTGTAAATCTATTATTCGGCGCTGTAGGCAGCAGTTGATTAGTTGAGAAAAGTGCCTGAAGTACAGCACCGAGAAAAAAAGTACAGAAATGTACAGACAGGAGGAGAGTCTAGAAATTGTTTTTTCTGCTGAACACAAAGCCCAATGTACTTTTGTGTGAAATACAACACAAGATAAAACCAATTCCACTCTAAGTTGGGTAGGACCGCACTGAAATATAGCTTTGTAAACCAAACTGGGTATGTTTCAAAATCTGCCTTCTCTGAAAAGACAGGGACATTTGACTTACATGTAAGGACAGTCACACAAAATTTATTGTGACGTGTCCAAAATAAAAACAAGATACTTTTCTCAGATGTCACTAGTCACCTATTAAAAATGAGTAATCACGCAACCCCTAGTATGTATATTGCGATTACCTTGTGGTGTATTGTGATATACCACTTAATGTGTTAAAAACAAAGAGGAGATCTACGATGTGACACTCACCTTATGCATTTAATGTTGGACTCATTTGCTATGACAAGCCCTAAAGTGCAAAAAAAAAAAAAAAGGTCAGTAGGTTCTTACTTGCTCAGGGAGGTGCAGGATGGAGTGAGATGATTCTGGGAATTCAGAAAGTGCTTTGAAGCCACTGCTAGCCACCTCTGCATCCTGAAAAAGAAACATTAACAGCACTCCAAGCTTACTTCACATGATTACTATTATTACTACATTTCTAATACAAAAAATAGCAATCAAAATTACATCATGATACATCCCAGTATTATGGACATTAGAAGGAGACAGTTTGGCAACATGTTTAAACACTCACTGCTTATAGCTTGTGTTTTCTAGTGCTGGTGAACAACATTTAGAGAATTCAGTTATTAGAGGATTCTGTATTTCTGCTTCATAATCATAAACGAGGATGGCTCGACTAGAGTTAAGGTGTGAGGTACTTGAGAAACCAGCCCAGTGGTAACACTAAGATCAAAAAAGCAAACTCATTCATTTTGCATAGATAAAATGGAAACATGAGTCGGTTTCCAAGGCACCACTGCTGTTTTAGGACACAAATACTAACCTGACTCAGAGCATGAATCCAGAGAGCACTGACCACTTCGCTTTTGAAATTCTGCATGGAAAAGAAACAAGTGACTCAAAGGTACGTTACATTCTTGGCTCCGTCATAACACTTCAACATATAAAGATAATCAATATATGGCAACCACGTAGATGCAAAATAGTACACTCAGAAATGACGGTCTTTGCATGTTGTCAGAAGAACTATGTAGAACTATGGTTATCAACCCTCCCCACCCCACCACACAGGTAAATCTTGAAGGAAGGGGTTGGCGAACACTACCATGGAAGAATAATTTTTGGTTTCCTAAAGAATAGTTCAATGGTTAAGAAAAGCGTGAATGTGAAGAACTTTGTTTTACTTAAAGAACATCCACATCATGTAAAGGTTCTTGAAAGAACCCTTAAATAAAAGAAAAACCTTAATATTACATGAAAGTTTTAAAAGGTTTAACAGGTTCTTCGCATTCACACATCTTGTTTATAAAAAAGGTTCTTCTATAGCATCACTCAAAAAATCCTTGGTGGCACATATTTTTTCTTTTTTTTGTTTTTTAAGAGTGTAGGGGTGGGCAAAAACCATTTAGGCCTACCTCAAATTGCTCTGTTCTGACATGCAGTGAAGGCACTAGAGAGAGGAGCTCAGCACTGGCCTTCAACACCAGAGGTCTGGTATCGCAGCTCAGCTTAGGAGAGAGAGCCTTCCATGTGGAACTGATATCAACCACCTAAAGCAGTAAAAGAAACAGTTACAATTAAAGGAATATTCCAGTGCTTTTCAGTCTAATCTTTTTCTGCCATTTCTATAGTGTACAAGCCAAAAAAAACCCTGAAAACATGAAACATATTTATAATGGAAAACACTGGGACATTCATAAAACTCTTCACTCACAAGTATGTGTAAATTAATCCGCAAATCAGTAGGATTACTTTTTAGAGATTTTTGGAGTGAAGAATTTGTGGTAATAGTAACCAGCACAGTGGTACAGGCAGAGTTTTCATAAGCTTACGTCTGATTGAGCAGGGCTATTAATCACAGAATTCAGCCGTGGCCCATTAGCTTCAAGTTCTCTATTCAGCTTTTGTACAGAGGAGTGTTTAAATTATTGCACATAGTAATCAGCAGCATAATACAGGTGCAGCAGAGGAAAATTAGGCTGAAAAACACTGGAATATTCCTTTAAAAATCTAATGTACTCTGCACTTCACATCTAAGAGAATTTTAAACCACATTACACATGAGTTTAGCATTTCAGTTTTATTGAGCTATCTGCAAAAGTGCCTTAAATTTTTCTAGATATCTGTTCAAGTTCAAGTTCCACTAAACCAGTGCCTAACCTGATGCTAAAGGTGACTTTCTGATTTGAAATTGTATGATTACAACTGGCCCCATGCAAACTTCTTCCCAAAACACATGTTTCAGACCTCAGCTCTGCACAATTCCTGAAGGCCCTGCAGGGCCAGGGCAGCCGGAGTGGCCTGATCCTTCCGTGAGCACTGAGAGAGCAGGTCTGTAATGGCTGCTAGCATGTCTCCTCCATGCTGGTAAGGTCTAGTGGAACAGAAAGAAACGATCAAATCAACAATTATATCAATACAGAAGAAGGAAATAAAATACATTTCTATTGGTCCATAATCATGAAATCCAACTTTAGGGGCGGTTTGTTGATTTTCGAAGTGAATCCTGTTTATGTGTTGTATTCAACACATTGGACAAAATCACAAAATGCAGCCTGTGGAAAAGCTTAACATTATTTTAGTTTTAAATTTTAGAACTTTTAGAACCTATTACTTTCATTTTGCTACACAATTTAAAAGTAATTATGTAACAACATATTTTTTCGGCAGAGGCGCCAGACTTTCATTTAAAAATCTGCTGGTACATCATAGGATTCATTATGTCTTGTTTTCTTTGCCATTTATTTCTTTGAAACTGTAGAGAACAAAGTGAAGAATATACCATTTTAAACTCTCATAAGCTTCAAACATCTGTGGTTAGGCTGAATTCACTGTGAAAACATAAAAGTAACCCAGCTTGGCATTTGGTTGGATATCAAAATGCTTGCACAGTTAGCAGTGCATTAAGTTTTCATACAAATACAAATAGCAAAAAAGAAAGATTAAACATTGCTGCTCAGACTGGCATTGAAAATCAGGCTATTCTCTGTATAAACCCTTTACTTTGCTGCTCTCTTTCTTGCCTTTGTTAACCTGCTTGTTCATTCTCTCTCCAAACAGATCAGCCATGCTGATTCAACACGCTCCATGGCCAAAAACTATTACTGACTAAACTAAACTGACTGCAGGCCATAGTCTGCCACTTGCGCTCACCAAAGGCCTGATGCCATCCAGTGACAGTCACCCTGGTGTGTCCTAGCCTAAGAGCAGAGAAAAATACCCAACCCATCAGTTTTTTTTTTTTAAACATGCACACCTCCTTTGTCTGGAGCACTTTCACCTTCAAAAGCTTTTGACAGGTCTAGCTGCCACACGTCTCACAAAAAACGACAAATACCACTGCCACCATTTCAAAGGAAGTTTACACTTTGAGCTCACTGTTGGCAGTACGCCAGCATGTTCAGGATAAAATTCATGCACAATAGGCTTCCGTTCATTTAGAACAGACTATGCTGTATTCAAAGACTGTACCACACAGCTAGATTTGCAAAATTATAACACCCAATATGCTGCCATTCTATAACAGAATAAAGACTTCTAATAAAAATAATAGAAGCATATATAGAACCATAACCAAGCCAAGAACCATTTGGAATGAGTGTACCCCACTGAGTACATATAAATTATGTGCGTGTGTGTGTGTGTGTA
>JBBPCZ010120427.1:0-10378 GCA_037974445.1 Brycinus macrolepidotus | reverse complement strand
ACACACACACACACACACACACACACACACACACACACACACACACACACACACACACACGGCCAGGTCCCGGATTCAAACCCTCAACCCTGGAGGTGTGAGAAACAGTGCTACCCACTCCGCCACCATGGGGCCATGGTAACATTTAATGCTTAGTTAAAGAAATCGAAAAAAAGGAAATCATTAAAAAGAAGCCATTCATTTTTAATTGTACCCAATATTCTCCAATTCTACCTGCTAGCTACCCCCCCCCCCCATCACACGATGCCACTAAAGCTGTGAAGGTAAAGGCTAGCATGTGCTTTCTCCAAGTCACATGAAGCATCGCTACATCTTTTGATATGGCTGCTAAGACAGTTTCATTGCACAGCTCAACACGCTTGCAGGAGAACACTAACCACTAGTTTTGTTACATCAGCAAAGCCAATTATACTATCTTGGACTCCTGGCCATGGATGGCTGTGAAGTCTTCTGATAATGGGACCAATGCTCAACCACATTTTAAACCATTTCTATTAGTACATCAGTCAAATGATGCAAAAAATGGTGGGACAAGATTTTGTCCCAACAGCAGTGATGTGGAACATATGTATGACCTCATGTCCCTGGGTTGTATAAAAACAAACGTGCATGTGCCTGTGGAGTAAAGAGAGGGAAAGGAAAGGAGGTAAGATGAGAGCTGGGAGAAAGTGGTGAACCCACATTGGCTCAGATGAATGACGTTAAAACTTCATTGTGTACCAGACAGTCATTAATCATTTCAGACATCAAAAAGGGCAAAAGTGCATTACAGATAATAGAGCAGCGTAAGGAGGGATGGCTCAACCCAGAAACCTCAGACTCTGCACTGGAAATGGTAAAACTAGACAGAGAGAGAGAGAGACAGAGAATGAAATAATGAGAGGCGTTTTCTAACCCCACAGTGCAGTAACTAGGTACAGATGGACTGATGAGCAAAGGGAATATTAATGCTTGAGACAATGAAATTCTTTCTTTCGCTCACTTTCCCTCCACTCCCACGTTCTCCGGACCTCGCTGCCAAGGCTCTTTAGGAAAGACAGGGGTGTGTTCAAGAAATATGGGTTTATTATGTACAGTCCAAGTTGGAGAACACTCAGGGGATAAAAGAAGGCAAGTAAGCAGATAACGGTAACTTTAGAGAACAAAAATGATAGAAAAGATGTTGGGAAAGATGTGAAATCAAGAGGAGTGAAATACTTCCCAACATGGAAATTAAAGCAAGCCAAAAGTACAGCGACTGAATCGACTTACATGGTGCAGGAGCATACAAAACTCCAAAAAACAAAAATAAACCAAGACAGTAATTTGACTTGCAAACTGAAAATATGTCAACATGTAACTCTTACTATATGTAAAAAAAAAAAAAAAGGCCTGTACATCCTGCCTTTTTGACTACATGGTACTGGTACTGCATGAAGCTTTGTATAAATACACTTTAGATGAAAACCTAATCTCAAAACGGTCGTAAAATGTCTTAGACATCAGTGTTTTCATTATTTGATGTAATAGCTTTCTCCGAGGGAGCTTTTGGAAACGTTAATCACTTTGGACATCTGGTTCCTATCATTACAAATGTGAAATATTCTAACTCAAGAAAAAAAATCATCTTCATTTCAGTTTGCATCTTAACAACTGAAATCGGCCAAAATGTGGAATTGCTACTTAAATAGCAATTTATTCATTCAGTACTGGGGTTACAAATGCCATGGAAAGGAAAACCGAGAAAAAGAGAGGAAAAAAAAGACCTCATTTTTTGTTATATAAGCAGTGACTTAGGATCCAGAAACATCTGCATGTCATTTAGTTCAGTACGATCAGTCATGGAATTGTCGCTGTCAGTGTAGCCAACACTTTTACAAGAAGAAAAAATGTCACTATGTATGTGTGTACGACTGTTACCATGTTTTATTGGTCATAAGACTTGTATAAATGCACACATGCAGATTTTTACTGTTGGGAGCTGTTAGGAAGTCTTGAACGCTCCACAATAAATCCAGCTTTTGATGTGAAGAACAAGCATGCAGCACAAACACACACACACACACACACACACACATCACGAAGATACAAGGTGAAAACGACACACAAGGCAGATATGTGCTGTCATACTGACAGAATAACACTGTCAGTGACTCAGGACCACCTTATAAATGAATAAAGAAATGAAGGCTGGGGGGAACAACCAGAAGAGCCACCAGAAGTGCGAGTGACCCCTCACTCTCGCTCATACACACGGGTGCAGGTGACATCTCCAGCAGTCATGGTCTGAAAAAAACACATAAGAAATCATTCAGCATATAAGCTTTGTCAGCACTAAAACACCTCCTTTACTTTCTACAACTGCTCCCTTAAGAAACACAGTATACTGGACACGTATTTACATTCATACAATGGGCAGAAGTTCATTTACCCTATTGGGTATTTTTTTACGCCACTGGGTTATTTTAATGTTATTTCAGGGATTTATTCCAATCCAGACTCACTAACTCACTGACCAATAATAATTAGCAAATCAGGACTGTACCTCTTTAGGAGGACCTGCTGTAAATGCTGTCACATTTACAGTTTATCACGTGTCCTTGTGTTTAAAAATGTGGGTTTATATATGTTAGATCACAGTAACCAGCCTAAACATTACCGCCCCCATGCAGGACTTATTGTTTTTTGCCTTTAAGACCCTGACAACGCTCCCTGTGTCTTCCTTTGCATTTCATACAACTTTTATGACACAGACCATCCCAATTAATGACACTGAGTCGAAGGAGCTTACCAGAATGAGCTCTCCGTCATTGGTCAGCTCACGTGTCCAGGATGTCTTAGGCCCCTCCCCCTTCTGCAATGTCTGCTCGCAGGTGATTTTTCTGTCTGTCTCCCATTTAGGGAAACTCTAAGGGAATAAAAAGAATAGAAATAAAAAGAGGAGATTAATAAAGCTGCTGAATATGTATAACAAGATCCCCTTTACTGAAAACCTCTTTAGTCTAAGATCCCCTTTGTGGGAGGTAAGTGCCCTTTTGATTACTTCACTGAGTACTGCAGCAGTCAGAAAAAATATTAAAAATAATATCATGTTTTAGTCACGTGTCAAGTTAGCTCAGAGAGCCCTCAAATAATAGAAAATACAACTTTCCATTCATGTTGACTTTCAGAATCAGATGCACACTATGTCCATGTTTATTAACACGGACACAGTATGTTTTGACTATTATGTTTTGTTATTACGTCTTGTATTATGTCTATGTTTATTTCTACAAAGTACTGCTTCCAAACATTTTTTTTTCCAACAAAATAAATCCCATTTGGCGGCAGATACATGTATAAAATGATTCATGGGAAACCTATTTCCAACCTCTCTATATCCCTTAGAATGAAAACCTTCCTGTTACTGTTTCTTTAAGACTGGCATATGTAAATGAGCTCTGTTCTGACTGACTGCCCTGTATTGCGCCTCATTCAAAAAGCAGGCTGGATTAAAACACTCATTCTGAGTTTATTATGAATGAACAGGGCTAAACTGCTGTAGGCTGAACAGGAGGAGATACACCAGTCAGACATTACATTAAAACAAGTGAAAGATGACGTGAACAATACTGATTATCTCATTACAACACCCCTACACCTGTTGAGGGGCAAGATATATTAGGCAACAAGTGAGAGCATCTCTAAAACAGCAGGTCTTGCAGGATGTTCCCAGTATCCAGTGGTTGTTACCTACCAAAACTGGTCCAAAGAAAGACAACCGGTGAACCAGCGTCCCGGCAGCCAATGCTTACTAATGCCCCTGGGGAGCAAAGGGCAGCCCGGCTGGTCAGATCCCATCGAAGAGCTACTGTAGCACAAACTGCTGAAAAAGTTTGTGCCGGCCATGACAGAAAGGTGTCAGAACACAGAGTGCATCGCAGCTTGCAATGGGCACGTGAGCATCAGACTTGGACCGTAGAGCAGTGAAAGAAGGTGGCCTGGTCTGATGAATCACATTCCAGCCAGGTGCATGTATGTCACTTACCTGGGGAAGAGATGTTACCAGCATGCTCTATAGGAACAAGGCAAGCCAGTTAAAGGAGTATGATGCTGGGAAACTCTGGGTCCTGGCATTCATGTGGATGTTACTCTCACACATACCAACTACCAAACCACTGCTGCAGACCAAGTCTAGTCCCTGGGTAACCAAGTACCTTCCAGTTAACTAAATCACTGTATATACTTCTCATATTACACTCTGGACTTTCAGTAGCACCTGCACTTTACCTCTGTTCACTGCCACGACAGGCACACTTATTTGATAAGCTATAGTTTATACTTACTCAGTGTGGTTCTATGCTGCCAACTGTCTCCTGTGCAATAATATTGGTACGGTGCATTATTATTCATTCTGGAAGGTTTTACATCCCTGCTCACTTCACTGTTACATTGCTGTATTGTCTACTTACTGTCCTGTCTCAGATTTACATCCCATTCACACCACCGTCACACTGCTATATTGTCCATTTATTGTATTGTTTCTGTCATCACTTTGTCGCTAACTGCCTCCTGTGCATTAATCATAGTTACGGTGTAACACTAATTACTCTGGAAGGTTTACATAGTGTCCACACTATACTGCTACATTACATTACTGTTATATTGTTGCGGTGTCTGTTTATTGTGTTGTCTGTATTGTCTCTGTCGTAACTCGCGCTCTCTTGAACGCTGCTATATGTTGCACCGTGGGCCGTGGAGAAACGCTGTCTCGTCACACTATGTCCATGTACACAGATGTTGATGACAATAAAGTAATCTTGAACCTTGAAGTACAAACTTCCTGACAACAGGAGAAAAGCAGAAGAATGCAAAATTTGTTCAGGAATGCTTTGTTTAAGTTGTTGAGGCATACAATCTCCCAAGATCTGATTTCTGGGATGTCCATTTGTGGGAGGTGCTGGACTAGTCTGATCCTTGGAGGCCCAATTCACAGCTCACAAGACTGACAGATACCAAAGAACACCTTTAGAAGTCATGTGGAGTTCACGCTTTGATGGGTCAAAGCTGTTTCGGCAGCACGAGAGTGACCTACGCAATATTATGTAGATGATTTTAATGTTTTGACTGATCGATGTATGTAAATACATGGGCTTTTGTGACATCACAAAAGAAGTTCATTCAAAATGGGATGGTAATTTCCATATAGAGACTGTAAGGACTGGGGAGTGAATGATGTTTATGTACTAAATTAAACTTAACATGCCTTTAAGGGTCCTTTAACATCCAGAATATACTGTTTATCAAAAGTGAAGGTTAATCTCAGGTCAATAAATGACTGTGAATGATCATTTGAATGATACTGTTTATCATTTTATAATTTCTTGTATTTCCCAAGTTGAAACATTGAGTAGAACGTCTAACAATAATTTTTGGGGTCTAGTTTATAATACGTAACATACAACACGTTCTTAAGCTATTATTGACTATAAATTACTATAACAAGTGATTACCATTACTTGTCCAAACGTTTGAACCGTAGTACAGATTACACAGAGGGGTGGTGTTACCGTGCACGGTCGTCCGTCCACAGTGGTCTCGTTGAAGGACTGACCCACGGTGAAGGACACATGGGTGGTGCGGACGCTGGTGGAGGTCTGGATAGAGAGAGTCTCTCCCTGCTGTGTGATCTCCACTGAGGGCTTGGATGCAGCCGCCACTGCAATTTTCCTCAAGAAGACATTGACACCTACAGAACACACCCCCCCAGAAAGATGAATGAGGGGCTGTTCACCCACAGACGGATCAAAAGGGTTTTTCCTGTGGTCATTTTGCTGACCTTAATGAGAGCAGCCACACTAATTGTGAGGGAACACAATCCTACTGAATGTTCCTGGAGGTAATTAAAAATCTCATACTACAAAGTTTCTTCCAGCCAGGTCGAGGAAATCTTGAATCATTCACAAATATGCAGCCCTGCCTGGGTTCCATTACAGAGTTTATTTCACTTGAGGCCACTGTGAACTTGAATGGAGACCATAAAGAAGAGTAAGTGCAGAGAAAGCGGAGCGGCCATGGGTACTGTGTTTAGAGAGGAACTCATTTTCTCAGAAAACCACTGAATTCCACTATTTCTTCACATGGCGGGCATTTGTCCTGCCGTGCCAAGGTCTAACCCGTGAGCACTGAGACAAATTAGCCAGGAATTCCTTATTACAGTGGTTTCTATTCAGGAAATGTACAGTATATGGACAAAAATATTGGGACAAACCTCTTAATCACTGAATTCAGGTGGCCCCTTACTTCCAGTGAAGTTTAATCTTAATGCTTCAGCACACCAAGAAATTTTGGACAACGCCATGCTTCCAACTTTGTGGACACAGTTTGGGGAAGAACCTTTTCTATTCCAGCATGACTGTGCCCCAGTGCACAAAGAAAGCTTCATAAAGACATGGTTGGATGAGTTCAGTGTGGAAGAACTTGTCTGGCCGGCACAGAGCCCTGACCTCAAACCCATCCAACACCTTTGGGATGAACTGGAATGGAGATTGCGAGCCAGGCCTTCTCGTCCAACATCGGTGCCTGATCTCCATATTAAAGTCTATGTATTTGAATGTAATGTCATTAAAGTCCTTGTTGGTGTAATGGTCAGGCGTCCCAATACTTTTGTCCACACAGTTTACATTAAGCTAATCAACCTCTACTTTCTATTTCTATGGTTTTGCAGTTACAGAACACCTTCTCAGACGACAGCACTAAAAGCATCTTAAACTGACAGACTGATACAGCCAGAAGGAGGACTTTGCTGAATTGCCTCTTCAGTGTCAGGGAGGATCCACTCAGAAGAGAAAGAGAAGTCCTATAAACTTTAGTGATTTTCCTTTTGAAAACAAAATAAAACTCCAAAAAACAACTGTCGTTTAGTAGTTACATGTAATTATAATCTTTAGCATTTTTCTGTTTATAACTGCAATGCTTAAATGTAATTCAAAAAAAGGTAAAGAGTTAAAAAAAAAAAAAAAAAAGGTAAAGAAAAATCAACCCAGCCGAAGCGCATGAACTCAGTAAACCTACCGAGCGCCTTCAGCAGCTCCTCGAAGTTTTCTGAACTTTTCATTTTCCAGGTTCCAGAGAAGTCAGTGACTTTTGTCTCCATGTTGCTCTGTTTGGATGTTGGCTGATGCTGTAGCGATTCGTCCCTCTTTCTTTCAGGAATATTCATACACGGTCTCTCCCTCTCTCTCTCTCTGAGTATGACTCTCCCTCTCTCTCTCTGAGTATGACTCTCCCTCTCTCTCTCTGAGTATGACTCTCCCTCTCTCTCTCTGAGTATGATCCGTCTCTCTCTGACTAGCTCTCTCCCTCTCTCTCTCTGAGTATGACTCTCCCTCTCTCTGACTAGCTCTCTCTCTCTCTCTCTCTCTCAGTATGTATCTGTCTCTCTCCCTGTAAGTCTCTTTCTCTCGCTCTCTCTCTTTCTGTAAGTATTTTTCTCTCTCTCTGTATCTCTCTCTCTCTCTCTCTGAGTATGTATCTTTCTCTCTCTCTACTTCTCTCTCTCTTTCGCTGTCTCTGTATGTATCTTTCTCTCTCTTTATCTCTTTCTCTAAGTTTCTCTCCCTCTCTCTCTCTCTCTCTGTATGTAACTCTGTATCTCTCTGTGTGAGTATGTATCTCTCTGAGTTTGTCTCTCTCTCTCTCTTTCTGTATCTCTCTGAGTAGGAATCTCTTTCTCTCTCTCTCCTTCCCTCTCTCTCTCTGAGTATGTCTCTCTCTCTCTTTCTGTATCTCTCTGAGTATGAATCTTTCTCTCTTTGTATCTCTCTCTCTCCCTCCCTCTCTCTGTCTGAGTATGTCTCTCTCTCTCTCTCTCTCTCTCTCTCTCTCTCTCTGAGTATGTATCTCTCTCTCTCTCTCTATCTCTCTCTCTCTCTCTCTCTCTCTCTCTAGTGGGCTGGGCTTGAATTTCGCGCTTCTCCTGTTATCCCGGGAAAAAAGTAGAACAAAAGAGTGAAAAGACACAGAATTCATCAAACAGTCGCTTATTTACAGCCCCCCGTCTCTCTCACACCTCACATACACACACACACACACACACACACACACACACTAGAGCACGTCAACATTTGTTAGCATTCAGTCCTAAACACAGAGTGATAGTCTTATCACTGTCTGTGATCTCTGCTGTCTTGTTCAGGTCTGCTGGGCTGAGTGAGGTTCGCTCTCACTGCCCTGAGGAAGACAAATGTCTCCTCATACCTGAACTGTAGACCAGGCAGAGCTGGCTGATCAGTATCAACCAGCACAGAGAAGCGTTGGGCACATTTGTCTTTGAGTTACCCCTCTACTCCTCAGTGTGAAATTTTAATTTCCAACTATTCAGACGTGATTAAAGTGCACATTCCAGACTTTAAAGCCCTTTTCACACATTTCAGTTCCACCATGTAGAAATTACAACACCCCCGTAATTATAGCCTCCATAATTTCAGGGCACCATAGTGGTTGGTACAAAGTAATGGTAGGTACATTACTTTGTTGAATATCCCTTATACTCAATGACTGCTTGAAGTCTGCGACTGATAGACATCACCAGGTGCTGAGTATCTTCTCTGGTGATGCTCTGCCAAGCCTCTACTGGAGCCACCTTCAACTCCTGCTTGTTCCGGGAGATTGTACCTTTCCGTTTCTTCTTCAGCATATGGAAGGCATGCTCAATTGGATATCAATCAGGTGACTGGCTTGGCCAATCAAGAAGTTTCCATTTTTCAGCTTTGAGAAACTCTCGTGTTGCCGTAGCAGTATGTTTGGGATCATTATCTTGTTGCAGGATGAAGCACTGAGTTTGGAGGCATTTACTGGAACTTGAGCAGATAAGGTGTTTCTATAAACCTCAGAATTCAACGTGCAGTTACATCATCAGTGAAGATAAGTGTGCCGGTACCTGTGGCAGCCATACATGTCCAAGCCATAACGCTCCCGCCACCATGTTTAACAGATGAGCTGGCATGCTTTGGATCGTGGGCAGTTCTTTTTCGTCTCCACATTTTAGTCTTGCCATCACTCTGAAACAGGCTCACCTTGGTCTCGTCTGTCCATAACACATTTTTCCAGAATTCTGCAGGCTCCTTTAAGTACTTTTTCATAAACTGGAACCTGGCCGTCCTGTTTTTGAGGCTAACTAGTGGTTTGCACCTTGCAGTGTAGCCTCTGTATTTCTGTTCGAGAGAGAGAGAGAGAGAGAGAGAAACTTGACAAGACCCAGTTGTTCACAGTGGTGGTGATCGGAACCAGACGTCAGAAGAGTTTTATGTCTCTAAAAACAACATCACAGAAAGTTATCACATAAAGGGTTATTAATGCACTGCCCGATGTCATTATTTTGTGATAGTTTTATAAGAAGGTTTGATATACTAAACATAAAAATGACCCCAAAAGACCCCAAAAATAGACCCCAAAGAAAAAGTATTTTTCAAACTGACCACTGTCTTACCATTATCAACATTACAAATATAAACTCAAAAGACACCTGTAGGTTCACTAGTGGTTTTAGGTAGTAAATTAAATGGCTATATTTGTGTCGTGGACATTTTGTCAGTAAGCTTCTCTTCAATAAACCCTTTTTTACATCAAACCACCCAGAATGGCTCTGTTTATATAACAACTGAATTATGTGGGAATGCCAAAACGTCACTGGACCCCTGTTTTGGTTTTTGTTTGGGACAACTAAAAAAAGAGGTTTTACAGTGAATGTGGCCTCAGCAGATGGTCCGTCTGGGTCTGGCTTCTAGAAGCGAGCTGGAGAGAGAAGAGCGGCACGTTCTGTGTAATGGAAACAACACATTGCCAGTGCTGCTTGATTTAATGATCTCTCATGAGCCCTGAATAAACTTCAGTGTATGAGATGACCTGTCACCTCTGCCAAAGGAAATCACAGCATGCTCACAGCCAGTGAACAACGCAGTCGCTGCTCATCACCGGCAGCCACAGGCCCTCTTTCACCACACGAGTACATTGTGTGTCCATGGTGTAACCACGCTGCGACTGACGCACAATAGAAAAGTGTGCTAATGAGCTGAGCTAAAGACGACTCAGCACTCCACTGCGAACTGAAGAGGACAAATGGAGACGCCAGTACAGCGCTCAGCTATTCAGCTCGCTAAGCCAAAGTGCTGGACACGTTTAAAGGGGCAAATCCACATTTTCACTTCAGGAGTCCATGGCCACTCAGGATTTGACCAAAAGAGGAAGGGGGATGGTTGGGGAAGAGAGAAAAAGAGAGAAGGGGGAGTGAGTGAGAGAGACAGAGAGAGAGAGAGAGAGAGACAGAGAGAGAGAGAGAGACAGAGAGAGAGAGAGAGAGAGAGAGACAGAGAGAGAGAGAGACAGAGAGAGAGAGAGA
>JBBPCZ010120426.1:0-10379 GCA_037974445.1 Brycinus macrolepidotus | reverse complement strand
AAACATTTATACTTACATGGAGTCTCGCGCTTGTGCCTCGCTCCCTCTACGCTATGCGTACGACCCTTACGTGACAGATCTGAAGAGAAGAGTGCATAAGAGAGCACCCAGGACAGATAGATTGGTCAACGATCCCTCTCTCTGTATTCTCCAACTTTGTGAAATGTTATAGGAGACGACTAAGTGCTGTCCTCTTGGCAAAAGGGGGTTGTACAAAGAATTGCATTAGGGGTGTCAATAATTGTGGCACACATGATTTCATGTAAAAATATATTTCTCAATGTGGGCTTTTTTTCCACTAGTGAATAAATGTACTCAAATTAAAGGTTGGATTTTTCTATTATTCACAAAAAATATATATTTTAAGGCTTTATACACATCTTTAACAGGGGTCTCAACAATTGTGGAGGGTGCTGTATAAAAGAAATCAGTACAGTGAGACCATAGCTAACATTCGTAGCTCCTGTTAGGTAAACTGTGCTGATTGCCTGAGATCGAGCTGTCTGTGGGAACGTATTTGTGCTTTTCTGACAGGCCGTATTTGTTTTGCTTTTGTTTATCCATAGAGTCGGCATGTGTTACTCAAGTCCACACACACCTGAGGAACAGAGCTCAGCTGGACAAAGTGCATTACGGTTGGTCCCGCTCATACTCCCACACACATACACATACACACATGCTCACACTTCCAGTTCTCATCTTTTTAATTTACTTACCATAAGCAAAAAGTTTTATCAAGAGGCTTAAAGCTAAATATGTCTTTTGCTGACAGTGGCTTTTCTGGTCAATTATGCCACTCCCAAGCTATCTCCATGACCTTTAAAAAGCCATAAAGGCACTGGCTTAAGCCCAAATATCAGCATCCGTTTTACAGGACCTTCCACCCCAACCAACTCCCCACTGAGGAGTCCTCACTAGATCACAAGCATGAGTGGAGTTTGAGGTGTTTTTGCTGAGGAGGTGCATTGGATGCTCATAGTGCTGTGTAATTTACACTGATCAGCCACAACATTAAACCAGAGAGGTGAAGTAAATAACATTGATCATCTGGTTACAGTGGCACCTGGTGATACAGCATTTGCTGATGCAACATTTTCACCATTTGTGGGTGTTAAAAATGACCCTTGTACTAAATTGCTATTTTTACTTCTAGTTTAGAGTTTATATTTATAGTTTATTTATATATGTGTATTCTATGTGTCCTTTTGTACTCTGTAAAATCTGGAGCCATGGAATCTCGTCTCGCTAAATATATGTATACGGCTGAGATGACAGTAAAATTTACTTTGACTTTTGACTTTGACTTGACCTGTCGAGGGGTGGGAGATATTACGCAGCAAGTGAACAGTCAGTTCTTGAAGAAAAATGGGAAAATGGGAGCAAAAGGATCTAAAACAGTTTGACAAGGACCAAACCATGATGGCTAGACAACTGAGTCATAACATCTCTGAAACAGCAGGTCTTGTGGAGTGTTCCCGGTATGCAGTGGTCAGTACTTACCAAAGTGGTCCAAGGAAGAACGACTAGTAAACCATTGGTAAACCAGGGTCATGAGTGCCCAAGGCTTCAGTGATGCATATATACATATAGAAAGCAAAAACTTGCCATTCTGGTCAAGGTCCAACAGAAGAGCTATTATTGCTGGCTATGATAGAAACATGTCAGAACACACAGTGAATCACAGCTTGCTTCATTTGGTGCTGCATAGCCACAGGCCAGTCAAAGTACCCAAACTGACCCCTGTCCACCACCAAAAGCACCTACAACGGACATATGAGCTTTAGAACTGGACCATAGACCGATGGAAGATGGTAGAAGTTTTGCAGTGCTTCATCGTGATTGGCAGTAACTGTTATCTAAGTTCACCAAACCTAAATTAGAGTATAATTCTAAAACTAAATTGGAGAATCTCAAATCAAAGTGTAATTTAACCCGTGGCTGCGTCCAATCTGACTGAAAAAAATTACATCATGGTGCTTTTGCTAAAGAGGATTAAAAAGCATTTAGTTTTAATAAACCGTTTCGGTGTATTAGGTTTGGATTTCAGGTTGTGATTTGATTTGAGAACATTAGTTTTTCTGGGTCCATAGCTGTAATCGTAACAAAGGCTGTGATGCATTTGAAAGTTAGAGCTTCAGTAATAGATAGAGTACTTGAGTACTGTTTAAAATGTGTTTTTTTCCACCCTCAGAAAGCTCCTCGATAAAGTTGGTGAGAATGGCAGTGCGTACCCTAAAAGATCTGGGGGTGAGTGATGTTCCTTTAGAGTTTCCATTAAAGTTTACCACACCACACACACTCCTACCTTTCCATTCTCTTCACACTCCTGAATAGCTGACAGCAGGGCAGGGACACACTGACTGGGTGAAAGACACACAACTCAGTAACATTGCTCTAAAACAAGGCCAAACACGTTTGTGTTTGGTGTGTGTGCCTTCCATAACTTTTCATATATTTCTTATTTATTTATTCTTATTCTTTCCACCCAAAGCCTGCTGAGACGTGGCATAAATGTATTTTATTGCCAGTAAACATAGACCCTTTATTTCCAGCACCAGCTGCACCTTCTAGAGATAAAAGCAGTGTGTTGCTTTGACCTTATTGATGAAAGATTTTAGATATTTTTGGAGAGCCCATTTTTTCTTGTCAAATTGTGAGCTGATTGTTATATCTATACATTGTTATATCTATGTGTTATATCCATACTGTTATATCATATCTATATTGTATCTTTGCTACTGTTTCTAAGCACTGCTCCCTCCATCACGCAAAGGAAAATCTCTGCAGTGAGAATTAGGATTAAACCAAATAGAAGACCACACTCATAATGGCAAAACTAGTAACAGACTCTAGACCAGATGTTTGGGCTTACCCTCGGAGTAAAAAAAAACACAATATGTTGCTCTTGAAAAATTTTATTACAAGAAAACATTAGAAATATTTAAAACAAAGGTAACTGACTGGTTTTCAATATTTTATAGTCGGTAGTAACACATTATTTAGCAGCAAAGGCTCAAACTATTGGTTTTGAAGAGACATATCAGGTCTGTCTTTAGTGCACATTTTGTCGATCATGAAAAAAGAAAAGTATTGGTCAATTCTTCAGCATCACACTATTTCTTCTGGTTTACATATCATTGAATATATCATTGGAAATGTCATTCTTCAACAGGATAATGATCACAAGTGTTCTTTAAAATTGTGCCAAAATAATATCCAGTCAAAAAAAAAGAAAAAGGTATTGAGAATTATGTCTTGGCCTCCCCAGTTTCGAGATCTCTCTCGCAGGGAGCTCAATGCGAGAGCTGTAATTTCACATCTATTAAATTACACTTACAATGCATATTATTGCACTTCAGAGCTAGTTACATTTGATTTAAATATTTCTAATTATTTCTTGTAATAGAAAATTGAAAGATCAGCGTATCGTTTTTTTTTGTTTGTTTGTTTTTTTTAATCCAAGGGTGGGCCCAAACTTATGGCCTGTAGTGTACAAATGCTGGCTGTAAGGTAAGCTTAAACTATCTGGGTTACTGTATTTGCTACTACTCATTTTAGTATGGTGCCTAATGATAATAATTTCAGTTAGTTAACTAAGCTAAGTTCAGTTATTTAATTAAGCTTTTTTATCTTAGCTTGTCAATACAGTCTGATCCAACAGCACTATACAGTGCTCACATTTGCTGTTAAAAAAAAGATGGTCAAAGATAAAATTCAAAGATAAAGAAGAACTGGTATATTTACCTTCCTTTGCATTCCTATCATTCAGATTTGTTGAGAGACCTTGTGTATAAGATAAGGGGTGTATAACGTTGCAGTGGTTAGCTAAACTAAATTTTACACACACACACACACACACACCAATAAAAGGTTGAAAGTTTCACACACAACTACATGAACAATATCTGAAATGTCTGTGTGAGCTTTACCATATGCTAAGTATGTGTTTGTTTTGGAGCAGATGCTGACAGAGGACAGGCAGAGTGAGGGTGTGTATCTGGACATCAGTCCTGTGTTTCTCCAGCCTGAGAACAAACAGAAACTTCTTTACTTCATCTCCCAGTTCCTCTATGGCTAACGGAGAGAAAAATAACCACTCCATGTTTCAGCAGTGTGGAGAGACTGCTTCTGTTTCACTTAGAACTGCCTCAGGCTGAACCCAAAAACACAAATGTTCCAGGTAATCAGTAATTAGCAAAAATGGTAGCTGGACCAATATCAACAAATCTAGGCGTTATTAAAAATAGTGTCTGCTACACCTATAAACACCTGTCTGCCTTCAAATGTTGATTTTATTGAATTTATAATAATAATAAAACATGATCTGACACAGATTGCCCTATTAGAGATTCAATAAACTCACAATTTGAGGGCAGCCAGGTTCCTTACTTTTTCTTCTTTTACAATGTAGCATCTTTTGCTGAGGTAATATTTTTGTTTGATAGGATTTTATATACTTTCAGTTTGCGTGTTGTGAGTTGACCAGACTCGCCAAAAGTGAAGCACTGCCTACTGCTTCAATAGGAGACCAGGTTCTAGGTCATTTTTTTCAGTTCATTGTTCTTCAAAGCCCAGTTAATGAGTGTTAGATAAGCTTGGTTTGAATAGAGACAGACAGATAATGTTCTTTGGTAACAAAAGCAAGAAACAGACAGGAATTGAGTTAAGTCAAACATACTTTTTTTCATGGAAATTGTAGTTTCATAATGTTTGTTTTTGTGTAGAAACAAATACAGGTCTGTTCACTCAAAAAAATTGTATTTAGTTTTTTTCTCTCTCTCTCACACACACTCACACACACAAAGTCTGATGATTTTGATGAGTGACAGAGGTAGTGTACCGCTCCCTCAACTCTAACCCCCTCAATCAGCTCCTGATTAAAGGCTGGCGATGCCTACAGCCCCCTCTGGGCAACCAACCAACCAACCAACCAATCACTTCACACACACACACACACACACACACTCTTTCTCACACACACACACACACACACTCTTTCTCACTCGTTTTCACACACGCAGACAAACATGTTTTTTATACCTAGTCAGAACATGATTATACATATACATATGTGTAATATATAAGTATCTGTAGGTTATATGTCCTATATGTTTTATATAGTGGTGTTCATCCCTAGTTAAATTACATGTTGACATTCTTTATGTTTTAATGCACAATTACAGTGTATTTGCTGAAAAACAGGGTGGCCAAACCTTTTCATACATCCCTGACCCAAATTAAACCTAAATGTAAACTAAAATTAATTTTTAATTGTGATTCACCAGTGTTACTCCAATCCAAGTCGAAGACTTACTGTCCAAAGCTTTGCAGACATTTTCTAACATTTCTTTTGAAATCCAGAGTGTTAATGGGGGGAGGTTGTTCCCTTTTTGCTGCAGTTAGTCTCAACTCTTCCGGCTAGTTGGAACATTGCTGTGAGGATTTGATTGCAGCCACAAGAGCATTAGTGATGTTTGAGGATTACTTCTAGATCACATACACTACTCCAATTCATCCCAGAGATATTGAATTGAGCTCCATCTCTCGAGAGAACACAGTTCTGCTGCTGCACAGCACAATACTGGGTGATTAATACCCCTTTAGTCATTTGGAATCATACCATTGGACAAATAGCACAGACCTACACCTGTATGTACTACTGTGTCTAATAATAGTTTTCTAAACACAATCCGATAGTAAAAAGCACTTTACAAAGTCAGGAGCTTTGTGATGCAGTGGCTTAGCCCTGTCTAAACAGTTCTGGCCCACAAATGTATGAAAACAAACACACTCTGAGGCAGAGATAAAGGCCTTTAACACACAGCCACGGGGGAGCGATGCTAACAGACAGCACTGATTGCTGTAGTATGCTGGGTGCTGAGTAAGACCTCCAGAGACACAGGGGCTGAGCTGCACAAGGACCGCCCGCATAACCCTCATGCCGAGCAATCAATAATTGAGACAGAGAGAATTGCAGATGGCCTGAATACCAGAAGAGAGGGGCATGAATACCAAGGTGAGTAAGCTAAGTGTTGCATTTTTAAATAAGGAATTCTGGTTCGAATAAAATCTCACATAACTTCACAGCTGACTATTGCTGTGCTAGCAGAGACCTTCAGAACAAGCTGAAAGGGATCAAATGTACCACCAAACCAGCAGTCCAGTATTAAAGCAAGCCTGTTAAAAACACAAACTTTTTTTGTTTCATTGTTTTTTTTTTTATTCAATGTTTGCCAAAATAAACTATTTAATAAAGAACAGGACAACAAAATAATCAGTAAAAATAAATGCATAAGATAATGGCATAAAGGGTCAGCTACTTTTTACTGTGCATGTTATGCAGTTACTGTTTACTGTGTATTGGTTACAGGATCTCTATAATTGGTCGAAATCTGTTTTATATGTAGAGTATTCAGAGTACCCACGACACACTCAGAAAAGCGTACCGCAGTGTGGTTTCCCATAATAGCAATAACATATTGTCCACTCCCCCACACAACGGCACACTCACTAAATTGTACAGCAGATTCAGTTAGTAAACACAGTACTGAACCCCTTTAAGCCCGTTTCTTACAAGGCCACAGTTCACATCTGTTTCCTAAGAAAAGGCGTGAAGCTCAGTCTGTTATCAGGCTAGTGTCTGAGGTCTACTCCCCTTTGTTTGAGTTCAAACATGGTTTAAGGAGAAGACTATACAACAGCAGAGCCAAGACTGCAAAGGCATTTTCCCAAAGACAAACTGTACAATGCCATCTATTGGCAGCTGCTTTAATTTCACTCACTGTCCACTTAATTAGAAAAACCCACCTCATAGCTCCATAACACCAAGCCCCCCTTTTTCTGGACAATCTATATCCTCCTGGATCAGAAAAGTTTTCTGATTGTGAATCTGATTAATCACTGGCCAGTTTCTGAACACCAAACCACAATTGGCTGGATATTATTAGGTTGTGGACCTTTCTTGACACAGCAGTGACACTGACATGGTAGTGACATTGTAATATGTCATTGCACTGGTATAACTGCAGTTTTTCACATGTCAGTATCACTGCTAAGCTAAGAGTGGACCATCACCCAAACATATCCAGCCAAGAGCAGCTCTGTGGTCAGAAACTGATCACTGATGTAAGATTCGATGATGTCTAACCGAAACTATCCATTAACATATGGGCTACAGTCTCTAAATCTACACCAGCAAAGTGGAGTTACAAGAGAGGGGTTTCTGATAAAGTGGCTGCTGAGTGTATAACAGTATAAAGGTTATCTAATAGGAAATAATTTACGGTTGAAATCATGTACAGTTTGTACAGTTTTAACTGCACAGTAAATAATTCATCAGATGACCTTATGTAAAGCCTTAGATTTCAGTAGTGATTAGATTAGGGTTGTTTTCTTTGCTTTTTTCTAAAGTGAAGATCTAAATCAGTCCTTTCATATTAATTCATGTCAAGACAGCAGAATGTGTGTTCCCATAATAATGCAGGTGGCTACACCACTGTGTTCTTGATGGATCCAATCTCATCAATCTGACACTCCACGACATCTCCTCTCTGCAAGATACACAGGCAAGAAAATATCCAACTGAGTTTATTCTAGAGGTGTAAAAAAATGATGCATCAAACTGGGTGGGCTTTTAAATGCACTGAGCTATAAATCATTATAATAATGTAATATAACATAGTATGCGCTTATGTTTTAGCCAAAATAAAATGCTCAGGCTATTTTCAAACATTTTTTTAAAACTAGTTCCCCCAGACAATTATACATTGTGTTAATGATTTTTAATTTTAATAATCTAATCAAGTTTAATTATGGTGAAATGAGAAATCTGTTTCCTAAAGAATCATAATTACAAATCAAAACAGTAATTTGTTTATGCAGAATAATACACTAATATTCAAAAACTAAATGTTCAGATGCATGTGATACACTGATGTTTTTGCAGTTATGATGTTTATCCTGTCTGTTCAGTTAAAGGAGGCAAACCACAACAAAGCAAGCAAGACAATGCAGGACGCCACACATTCATTCACTGTGGGAAATGTGTAGAGAAGAGAAATCCAAATACTATGGATGGTCTGAGGACCGCAGTGAAGAGAGTGTGGGAAGCAACTCCTGTGGGAAGCATCGACTAACAGTTTGTGTTTATCAGCACTTCAGAACACACTGCTTTCATTTCTAAATGTTTCCTTAATGATTCAAAGGAGCTTCCAACACATTCTTTACTGCTGTCCACACACCATCCACAGTGGGTGGTTTTTCTTTTCCACAGGTTCCCCAACATATTCCCTCAATATCTCAGAGGGTTTTAAAGGGCCCATATCATGGAAAACCACATTTTTCTAGCTTTTGTGAAAGAAAAAACTTTGTCCTGTTCAAGTTTTGACTTTACTGTCCTATTATCTCACTAAAACCAACACATCAGAATCAGAATCACAATCGTGTTTATTGGCCAAGTATGTGAGCGAACACATACAAGGAATTTCATTTGCATATATCTACCTATTCAGCGTACAGCAATTTAGCCCCGCCCTTTCATGCTGAAGATATGTTTCAGTCCGGACTGCTTTTTTGAATCAGACACAGTAAATGGCATTTACAAATACAAGAAACAGCCTGTTTAAGTCTAAGGGATAAAGATGTTGGATAATGGTCTTGTAGAAATGAATCATGACTGTTTTTGGTATATAAACACAAATCTCAGTGGATCTCAGGGTAAAAAATATTTGGGATATGGACCCTTTAAATCTTTCCCGAACTGGACTTAGTGAACTGATTTGAACATTCATCATTTGTTGATTTTCATCCTATAAGTGAAAATGAAGATCTTTCCAACACTGATGTTTATGAGTGTATCATAAGTGCTCGTGGGCGACATAGACGGACCTGATTTTAGTGCAGTAAATGTGTACTTTAGCTACATCTCCACTCCTGTGACGCATTTCCAAGTGCTACTTTTAAAGTCAGCTTGCTAATTTACATGTGTCGGAACATTTTTAGACTGATCGGATGCACTCTAAACTCTGGGGTCTCGAAATAATTTGCACTTGAGTGTTGTGTAAATGACATTCCTAATGACTCATCATTACTGTCAAAGTCATTTTTGCAACAAGAAAATATTTGGTGAAAATGAGGCGCGTCGCACAGTGTCTGCTTTCGTCTCCTGCGGGCCCTGCGCTAAATGTGTGTGGTGCTGAATGAAAGCCAATGTTAAAAGGACCTAATTGGGGGAAATTAGTAACTTGATGAAGGTTTCGATTGAATCACAGTGGTCGGATGGAACAGAAGCTGCTGTTCTCTTCACTGTGGTGCTGCATACCAATGTGCTGTTAGAGAGAGGAGAGGCAAAGGCGCTTTTCAGAATAAATCCATAATTAGTTATTAGCAGTCTCGTAATGTGTTCGTTTTAGTCTGAGGCCTTTGGCCATACACTTTAACCGAACGCTATTTTTTTTTTGTTTTGGTGCCAGCGTCTGTGCTCAGGTCAGCTGCTCAGTATTGCCTGAGGGCAAGCGGTGCTTCTAAGGTCGGCCGAGAGCCAAGAAAACATGCTTCATGCGTTTTAACACGTTTCTGATATTGAATTCGCCCACTAAAGAGTGGCATAACTCCTCTGAGTAGGTGGGAGAGTGGGAGGGATGCAACAGATCATATGGTTCGTTAGAAAAGAGGCTTTAATATAGAATCTAGTGATTATCGGGGTTGCTCCAGGGAAACTTTACCTACTTTAAAACGTCACCATATGAGAGCTAGAAACTGTTTTAGTCAGTCATAGACACATCAGGGTCTGTAACACTAACTGTCTCCAGCTTACTTGTCATACACCCCCCACACACACTCACATTATGTTTAGTTCTGCATGCTGTTTTCGTTTAACATAGGGCTGTCAATCATGCTTATAATAATATCATACACACACACGCACACAGTATTCAGACAGGTGATTAAGATATTTCTATCTTGTTTTTTTTATTCAAACTTAAAACATTTGCATGTTGGGCTGTCATGATATCTTAATTAATTGATTAAAATTTACATTCTTAATGAATTGTTTTTGTGATTTCTTTGCAAACTGAATGAGTCGGGTCAGGTTCAGGGCAGCTTATTGGAATATTTCATAGGTGTGGGGAAGGCAGATCAAAAACCTACAGAAACATTGTGGGTTGGGTTGGGCTGGGTCGGGTCATTAATTAATAAATATTTTTTTTGCAGGGCAGGCTGGCTCTCATAGGTGGGGCAGGTGCAACATATAAAAACCCCTGACTCACACACACCTAGGGATGGGAATCGCTAAGAAATTAACGATGTCGATGCCATTATCGATTCTTCTTTTCGATTCGATTCCTTATCGGTTCCATTATCGATTCCTAAACAGTATA
>JBBPCZ010120424.1:0-10380 GCA_037974445.1 Brycinus macrolepidotus | reverse complement strand
GATAAAGGAGTTCCAACCACTCAGCATTCAGCACCAACAGTATACTGATCACCGCCTGATCATCTGGAATCATCTGCACTACATTAAAACTACAGGAACGTCTGGATCTTTGGAAGCAAAATATGAAGAAATGAGACTTTTGCACAGTACTGTATGTTAGCCCATATTTATAGATTACGGTGAGTCGTACAGTGTCAGAAACCACATAAACAAGTCTATTAGGGATTACTGAACACCTCTCTGAGGTGATTAAGGCATGTACTACGATGCTAATAGGTTGATGCTAAAAGCGTACATTACTTGTTAGCCACGTTAGCCTCTTAACTCCTGTACTAACACAATAACACCATTATTAACAGTTGTAATGTTTAAACTTTAGGTTTATTAATCTTAGACCTTCTTATTCAGTAACTATAGTTAAATAAAGTTAACTATATTGAGTTTGAGTAAAGATGATCTGTGTCAGAGTTAGCATCTCCCTAAAACAGAGACAAATACAACACATAACACACACTCATCTGTGCGTTCTCCTTTTATGAGAGTGCGGAACTGAGGGCCCATACAAGGCTGTTTAAAGACTAATGGGTTTAAAAGGGCCTCGTAAACAAGGATGAAGTGGGATTAGTGCAGCAAGCCTAGTGTGTCCAATACTTTCACCACTATTTCAAGTCTTTTGGGGCCATGTCAGCTGAAAAAAGGAGCCCAGAATAAAGGAAAATTCAAAATGAGACTCTTCTTTGTCCAGCCTGTTTCTCTTAGACATAACTGAGCTCAGTTTAACATCCATATGAGATTCTGACCATTTTCTCCCACTTCTTAAATTCAGCTCCTGAGAAATAATCTTCCTCTAATCTCAGCCCGATCCCAGTTTAAGATCTTAAAACGCTCTCTCTTTTCTCTCACTGCTCTGATCTTTATTCAGCTCAGATCATCAGATCTTCAGATCAACCAGAAGATCCAAAAGAAATCTTGGTCGTCTTACAAATGAGTCTGAACAACTTCTAAAATTTCTCTTAGTGATCAAATTCAAGTCTCAGAACTACCAAAGTCAGACAGTTTTGAGATCCATAAAGTTGTTAAAGAGAAGAAAACTGAGAAGCCGATGAGAACAGCAGAAGAACTTCTGTCTTAAGTTGATTTTCTCTTTTGCTCCTTATTTCTCCTAAAGGGGTGTTTGGGAGAAACAAGTCAGACTTTAATATTCTCCAAATAAGAAGAAGATTTACTTCTGATCAGACAAAGAAAAGACTGTTGTGAGTAAGTACGTTCTTCCTCCGGGGTTGCAGCTCAGAGAAGAAGCACGACTTTGAGGTTTAAGCGTGAAAAGTCAAACCACTGGAAGAAACGTTTTCTCAGCCTACAATAGAACCTGCAGGTCGACCGGGCATGAGCTGCAACACACCTGGTACCGCTTTTAGGTAAGTTTAAGACATTTTTGGCCTTTTTAAAAACCTTTTTTCAAATCTAACGTGCTTCAGTGACAGCTTTATGTCTTTAACTGGAGACTTAATGGCCAGTGATGCTGTAAAACCTCAACAGTCTGATAATGACTGAGAGGCACCACAGATACAGATAAAATCACTCTTAAGACCTGTTTTTTTCTCAATAAGGTCATGTTCTCCAGCCTCCAGCAGTAGATTCTGTGAGAAACTTGGGTGTATAAAGCGTGTTAGTGTGCGTGTGCACTCTTACACACTTCTTGTGGGCTGCGATACTTGAGGCTCGTCTATTTTTACCGCTTGTGAGTCTGTCTGAATTACGAGCTTGAGGCTTTGGTCGGATTTCACAATCTCGAGGGTGGCGAGGGGCTGGCGTGAGAACGTTCTCCAGCCGAGCACCGGAGTGAGGAGCACGTTCAGAACCACAGAGATCAGGCTGGAGACGCCGAGCAGATCTGAGTTTCAGACCTGAGCTTCAGTTTAATGGGTCATCAGTGAACCCTCAAAACCCACAAACCTCTGAATAAGCTTCATGACATTAACCGACCCAGATCAATGCATTCAGCACGGCATCATACCAGCCTTCATTTATCAGTTATCATTTTAATACAGCAGCCCAGAAACATCACCAGGACTTTACATTGTGTGATTATTGCAGGAGAAAAGGTCCAATTTTATTGCATTAATCTCTTAAAATCCCAGGCGCATTACAGTCGAAAGTTATAATTCAGTGATGATATGGACTCTACAATGCAGTCTATGATATAATATGGTTTATGATATACATACATACATATACATATACATATACATATATGTTTACACACACACACACACACATACACACCATATTATATCATAGACTGTATTAAGTCATTTACATATATGTGTGTATAAATATATATATATAAATATATACACACATTTGTCCTCAATGTATAATACAATGATGTGCAGACAAAACAGTTTTACAGTTTTGAATATATATATATGTACACAGGGAGAGAGAGAGAGAGAGAGAGAGAGAGATAGAAAGATAAAGATTTTAAAATGGAAACTCTGGCTCGGCATGAAGTTATCAAGTTTCACACAGTAAATCACTGATGTTCCGACTCACCAACATGGAGAAAACCAGAGCCACGATGTTGATGGGCCATGCTGGGCAGAAGCAGGTGAAAATGGTGAGGAAAATGTAATTTTTGAGAGGCGGCGGCGTCTCGCCCTCGATGCCTCGCCCTAAACTGAGGTCCAGACTGCCATCGATCGATCTCTTCTCCTTCTCCTCTGACCGCGGGATCCCAGGACTCATGGTGAAGACCAGAGGAAAAACACATATAACGAAGAGTCAACCCACCAAACACTCCGGCGAAGAGAAAAACAGAACTGAATGGGCAAAGAACCTGGAGTATGAGGAGGAGAAAGAAAGGGATGAGAGAAGAGAAGAGAAGAGAAGAGAAGAGAAGAGAAGTGTTAGAAGAGAGGGATGAGAAGAAGAGTGAGCCAGGGATGGGATATGACTTAATTACTTTCAGGGGTGTAGGGGTGAACATTATCCTGCTTCAGAAAGAGAGAGGGAGGGAGAGAGAGAGAGAGAAAGAGAGAGAGAGAGAGAGAGGGAGAAATTCAGGTGGGGTTGAGGGGCCTCTCTGCTAGCTGAGACTGACAGATTTTGAAGGAATTATTATATTTTCTCAGTTTTCCCTCATAAACCCAAAATGCTTTACCCAAAATAGTTTAGCTTCTTTAATGTTAGCAACAGAGCTATGAAGCTAATGTAGCAAACAAGCACTGGAAGCTTGTTTCCCACAAATTAGCGTCACGCTAACTGCATGCTAAATCTTCACACACCCTCAAACTGCAGTGAAGCACCAATATCCATAAAAATGACTAAATTTATGACAAAATTCAGGCTTCAGTGTGGCTGTTACGTAAATTTATTTCAGTCCATGTTGATAGATAACAGTGAGTCGTACAGGATCAGAAACCACATAAGCTGGTCCGTTTGAGACAGCGTTGTAGGACTTGATTTTGGTCTCAGATAATTTTCTTGTTGCTACATTCGCCTAAAACTAATTGCCTAATTAGCCTGAAACTAGTTCTTGTGCTAAAACTAAAGTAGCTGCAATAAGATTAAGGGAGAATCGTAATTATATGCTCAACTGTAGATAACAGTGAGTCGTAGAGGTTCAGAAACCACATAAGCGAGTCCATTTGAGACAGGGCTGTAGTACGCGATTTCAGTCTCAGATAATTTACTTGTTAGCTGCATTAGCCTAAAACTAATGGGCTAATTACCTTGAAACTAGCGCCTAAGCTAAACCTAAAGTAGCTACATTTAGAATAAGGGGGGATCGTAAATATACTCTAATGACTGTTTCTTTAATGTTACTGTGGCTTAAAAAAGGATTTTACAGTCACTCCATAAGAATTTTCCCGATTGTTGCTGTCGTAATCAGCTAAACAGGGACAACAGCGCTACCTAGAGGCTACGAGCTGTTACAGCACCTTATAAAACACAAGCAAGAGCAAGAAGCCGCACATTAAAGCAGAAGTGGCAGCAGAAGCAGAAGTAAAAGTGTGGTTTTGCAGAAATAAGGCCGCAGGGCTTATCGAGGAACAGACCTGCAGGGAAGTGAGAATTACAAGCTCTGTTTATATCATAGCAGTTAAAATCATCATTGCACTGGTTCCTGAAGAAACCGCGTAGACGATGCCACTGATAAGCTACTGGGGGCTGAGTGGTTTTACACTGACGATAAAAAGGACCTGCTTAAATGTCTTTTATGATTCTGACCGGGGGTCGAAGTAGTAGAGCAAAGCTGTATTGAGGCCCCTTAGAGATTTTTTACTACCGTTTTGTTCCATTTTAGCCCAAAAATACTAAAAAAGCAGATCTAAGACAGCAGTACAGCATCATCCGTCTCACATCACACGACCTCAAGCACCTTTTCTCGCTACATTCCATTCATTTCAATACAAAACACAGAGTGAGGGAGTTGCAAAGCTGCAGAACTTTGATAAACGCAGGTGATAAACACTAAAATATTGATTACTCTATTCCTGGTGACCATTTAAACAAGATAAATGAGTTTAACTGACCATTACTGTAAAACCACACAGCAAAAATCACCTTTTTCTTATGAGACAAAATCCTTGTTTTTATTATCTGAGCCGATTTAGAACCAAAAAACCCACCTTTAGTCCTTTTTTTTTCTTCCCCAGTTCTCTCACGTTTACGGGACCCAAAATTGTTGTACCTGTGAAGTTGTTTATCTGGGCATAAAAAACCCCCATCAAATTAAATACAAATAAAGAAATAATACATCTAAATAGATTTCATTACTGGAGGAAGGCCAGCATTCCCAGTTCCCATCTAAAACCTTGTTTATCTAACCAGTCCTTCACTGAATTAAACCAGGAGATGCTGGCGGAACAGAACAGATTCACCAAACAGGAACAGGAACCAAACCTGTTCTTCTAACCAACATCTTCGCACCTTTACTGATTACGCAACATTCTGCCCCCCGACTGCTGAGCCTGTGTTTATTTGTGCTTTCTTGTGTTTTAATGGCAAAAACACGCTCACTGCTCGTGTACTGTAACAGTGTTTACATGTATTAAATACATAAACAAACAAACAAACAAATAAATAAACGAAAATACTAACATTGTCCAGTTCTACCGTAACGGAATGCATTTGAATGTTTTGGCTCATGATGTTTTTTCTCTATATCTTAATGATATATTGTATTTTTGTATTAGTGCATTTACACTATTATATCATTTACTGTACATTTACAGCAGAACAGTCTGTTTGGAACAAACACTGCTGACATAAAGGAGTGTCTAATTTCATCACCTTGACTGACAAACAAACAAACAAACAAACAAATAAAGTAAATCAGTGTACATGCTGATCACAGTGTCTGATATAAAAGTAAATAAATAGATAGGTAGACAGATAGATAGATAGATAGAAAGATGGATGGATGGATAGATAGGAAGTTAGATAGACAGATAAAGTAAATAAGTGTCTGAGTCGATCACAGTGTCTGATATAAAAACAAACAAATGCACAAATAAACAAAGTAAATCAGTGTGTGTGCTGATCACAGTGTCTGAAATCCAAACAAACAAACAAACAAACAAATAAATAAATAAGTGTGTGAGTTGATCACAAAGGCTGATATAAAAGTAAACAAACTAACAAACAAATAAACAAAGCAAATCAGGGTGCTAATCCCAGCGCCTGATGTAAAAGTAAGAACATAAATAAATAAAATAAATAAATCAGTGTATGTGTCTGATCTAAAGTTAAATGAATGAATAAATAAACCAGTGTGTGGTGTGTTTCTCCCTGCTGTGTGTGTGTGTGTGTGTGTGTGTGTGGGTCTGGGTGGGTGTGAATAGACTGAGGGAGAGATGCTGCACGGCGGCTGCAGGTTCAAAAGCGCGATGGACACAAACACTCTACACACACTCTTCAGCTTTCACACACTCTTCAGCCTGCACACACTCCTCCTCAGCCTCCTCCTCTCAGGTAAGACCTGATCCACAACCTGATGTGTTCTAATCTGATGCCTGGTCAGATCCAGACCATCTCCTGAGCAGCCAGGTTTATCAGCGCAGCACCACAGATCAGATTTCACAGCTTCGCTTTGTCTCTGTCTGCAAACATAACGAGAGAAAGCGTGAGAAATGAGCTATAGGAATACAATTATAATAATATTAATAACAATAATAATTATTAAAAAACTCAACTAAAGCGTATCCTTTCTCTCAGTGCTCTGCCTCTTCTAACTCTTGATTCTGGTCTATTTGTCTTTCCAGCTACGGTAATCTGTGTAGCTGTAATTTGCCCTGCTTAATGTTTAATGTCTGCTTAAAGCTGTTTCTTGTTCTGTGTCTGAACTATTTGTAAAGTCACCTTGAGTTTGAGACAGTCTCCATATGCATTAAATTATTATTATTATTATTATTATTATTATTATTTACCAGCTTAAATGCATAAATGTACTGCTGCAATGGTGCTTTGAATTTTCATAATTCAAGTGTATCGTTCGTTTTATTAACGTGTAACAAACTGACACATTCGAGTCATGCAAATTCAAAGCACTTTTTTTTAAAGTGTAGGTCAGTAAATAAGATGTGTGATGAGATTAATAAAGTTTTATGCCTCTCTCTCTCTCTCTGTAGGGTGTGTGTGTGTGTGTGGATCAGAACTGAGCGTGTGGCAAAGTCCTGATAGGATCAACGCAACGGAAGGCCAACAGGTCAACATTAACTGTCATGTTAGACTCAACTCAACTTTGGATGAGCTGAGGGTTTCATGGTTGAAAAATAATAAAACTAAAGTCAATAATACTTCTAGTCTAAAACCCCAAAACTCCGACAGTTTGGTCCACACCTCAGTTCTGAATTTCCCATCAGTAGATCTGAATGACAGCGGCAGATATTACTGTGGTGTACGGAGAGAAATACCAACTCTTGGAAAAATGATTTATGGCGCCGGCACTGAGCTCAGAGTGGGTGAGTCTAATTAATGCATTACAGAATTACACTACCAGTCAAACGTTTTGGCACAGTGAGATTTTCTCCATTTGCATGTTACTCAATAAAATATGAACTAAAATACGCTCAATATTCTTTGCCAGCAAATAAATTTACAGTATATTCACCATTTGAGTACCTTTATTAGACAGAAAATGTCATTTTTTTATTCGTCACTACTGGCCTATAAAAGCGTGGATCACCAGACGAGTGTTCGATATTTAACAAGCTATTAAGTGATGAAACAGTGAACTAGTGCATTTAAAGTTAAAGGACAGTCTAGAATTTGACTCTGCATCACCACACAACCAGTTAATATGATGATAGACTTGCACTGTTACAGATTCTTTCATCTTATGAAGACATTTTTTTCATTTTATAGTTGTTCACTCAACAGCTTTCCATGATAAACAAGAATAAAATATGCAGTTCATGAAATACATGGATAAGCAGTAAAAACCTGTGGTGTGCATACATTTTTGACTGGTACCGTGCATTAATTATACACCAACTACATAATATATTCTAACAACAATTAAAACACAATTTACCGAATGTGTCTCATTTGATTATTGACTAATCCTATAGAATATATAGGATTAGTGATAAATGCAAAGAAAAAAAAATTCACACTGTGTGGTGTGTTCACGCTTGACTATAAGGGCCACTTTACTTTATACTTACTTTTTATCGTTTAACAAATGCCTCAGTTTGGTGGATATACATTATAGTATAATTGTACTGTGGCCTCCACTCCTGCAGCTCTTGCTCCAGCTTCAGCAAGCCGCTCTGCAGTCACAGTTACAGTGCTGTGGGTGACGGGCTTAGTACTGATCACGGCCTGTGTTACATCTGTCATCTGCATTAAACACCGGGGTGAGTGAAAAATACACACTGTGACTAAAACACCTTAAATACACACTTACTTTACACTGATTATAAACACCAAGAAACATACTTATTTTACACTGATTATCCAGATAAACACAGATAACTACATATTTCATCAGGAGTGATTGTAACTCTGGTTTTTCTGCAGGTCGGCATAAGACACCACAAGAAGAGGAAGATGGACAGGTGAGCACAGACCTGATAATACATATATATAAGCAGTTCAGTTAATGGATGGATGCAGTACTGTGTAAAACTCTTGATCCCCACTCATTTCTTCTTGTGTATGTATTATATATAATAACATATCTCAGAAGGGACGGACCCTGTTTCGTTCAGATTTTGCCCTGAATGTATGTTTTATTAAAATGAATAACTGACTTATAAACTGCGACTTCTTCATGTTTGAACAGGTTTTGAGGTGTTAATATTTTACGTGTTATTGAGACTGTGAGAATATAAACACAAAGTTCTGGTCAGGCTGTCTGAACTGAGTGTTTTTAAGAGAGAATATAGTTTTATATTTCTTGTTTTTGGGGACAGTTTCATATTCAGTACTGAACTGAACTGCTGTCTGTCCAGATCATTCTCTTGGACCATTAAAATGAGACCCTAAAAAAGCATCAAACCATCCCCAAAAAATCTGCCCTTAAATCTTAAAGCTTGTTGGAAAAATAACTGATTAAAATTGATTAAAAAATAATAAAACTAATTAACATTTAAGGAAATCTAGAGTCTGAAATGCTTCTGAAATGGGATGCTCTGATGCGTGTTGAACTTGTGGTGGAGCTTCAGAAGCATAAATTCATAATTCAGTGTGAGAATATGGCATAGAACTAACAACCGAAAATCGAAAACAAACAAATAAACAAACAAACAAACAAATGTATGTCTCAGTTGATCACAGTGCATAATATAAAAGTAAATAAATAAATAATAAAATAACTAACTAAATAAAGAACTAAAGAAACAAAGTAAATCATAGTGTGTGTTGATCACAGTGTGTGATAAATGAGTAAGTAAATAAATAAATTAGTAAAGTAAATAAATGTGTGTGTTGATCCCAAGGTGAGATATGAAGTAAATAAATAAATGAAAAAGTCATTTTTCAAACCGAAGATGAAGAATTTCACGTTCGGACACATAAAGTCTTTCCTCTATAAATAAACACACAGTAGGAATTTATGAACATTATGTTTTTTTACTTTTACTATTTGATCTTATTCTATTTAAGTGTTATTTTACTGTGTAAACTCTGTGGGTCTCTGAGTCCAAGAATTTAATTACTGGTAATGACGTTCTATTGTTTTCTGTTTATGACAATATTTTACCAATCATCTGACTTAAACCTAAATATTCAGATGTAAACATTTTAGCTCAGATATTAATCTCAATATTCATGTTAATATTTGGTGAGCCGTAGAGCTCAACTTTTCAGATCCAGTTTAGATAAAGATTTCATCAACGGCTGCAAATTTATGACTAAACAAATATTTGGAATCGGTTATTTTGATCATTTGCACAGTTCATTGAATATTAAAAATGAAATAGATTTTTGTCTTTCATCCATTCCATTCTGGTGCAGAATAATTAGTTGTTTTTTCAGCTGCGTGTCACTTTTATGTTCATTTTTTGTGTGTAATTTGTTTAAAAAGCAGATGCGCCTCAGTGACTGGTTACATTTGGGGAAAACTGCGTAAATTATATTTTGTGCATAAATTATATTTTGTGCAAAACTATCACTTTAATGTGGGATTTTTTTTACATATCTGAATTCACTCCGTCCTCACCACAATATATTACATTATTATTATTGCTGATTTAATGTCTGAATTCCCACAGGCAGGCTGGGTCTGTAGTCAGATAAAATACGATTATTAAGTCAGAATCAGAATCAGAAAATAAGATATAAAACTATATGCTATATAAACACTATATGATAAATAAACAGATATGCTATTTAAACACAATATACTATATAAACACAATATTCTATGTAAACACAATATACTATATAAACACTATAAATACGATGCGTTATATACACAATATAATACATAAACAAGATATGCTATAGACACAGAATGCTACATAAACACTAAATATTATATTAACAATATATGCTATATAAACACTTTTATTCTATCCAAAGACTATATAATATATAAACACCAGTATAAAAACAACAACAATATGTAACAAAGAACAATATACTGAGCAATATAATATACAGTAATGTACAATCTACAATATGAATACGCACTATGGATTTATATTTATAAAAATAAAGGTAAATGTTAAAAAATGTATGTAAGTGTTATTTGTACATACAATATGTTTATACTATTATACTATACTGAACACATGTGTATATATACATACATGTGTTCATATAAACATATATACATACATATATATATATTTATACATACATACATACACACACATATACACATAAAGTGTATAAATGAACAATACAATATAATAAACAATCTAAATC